>SKCR01046359.1:0-41857 GCA_019454045.1 Zanthoxylum bungeanum
TAAAGGTCAACTGACGGTCAACTAACGTTTTAGATGAAAAAGTAGTCAAATGTTAAATTTTATATAAGTTTAGTAGTAAAGTGTAATATGTTAAATTCACAGTACCCAATTATTTTATATCATATCTTTTGTAGTAAAACGTAAATTAACCCTTGTTTATATTATATATTTATATTTTATAATTTTTTATATCACATCATTATCATTATTGATAAATATTTATCTATTAAAATAGTCTAATCACATAAGTAATCCAAAATTATAAACATATTTCTATTTGAGGATTATTTTAGAAGTGGGTTTATTTTTTCACACTTCAGTTTGGCACATAGATAATCAAATAGGATTTTGAAGAACAACTATTCAAAATAAAAAAAATTCAGATAAGCTTTATGGAGTAACTCTAATATTTACTATTGGACTGTGTAAAAACAGCTGCTCAAAATTAAAATTTTAAATGAGCTTTTTCGAGTAATTCTAGTTTCTGTCATTAGATTGTGTAAAAACAACTGCTCAAAATTAAAATTTTAAATGAGCTTTTTTCGAGTAACTCTAGTTTCTGTCATTAAATTGTGTAAAAAAAAACTGCTCAAAATTAAAATTTTAAATGAGCTTTTTTCGAGTAACTCTAGTTTCTGTCATTAGATTGTGTAAAAACAACTGCTCAAAATTAAAAATTCAAATGAGTTTCCTAGGGTAACTCTAATATCTATTATTGGATTGTGAAAAAATAACTAAATAAAAAATTTAATTTAAGAATCTAGGTTAAAATAGTCACACCCTATAAGAATTACATGCACTCTTTTATTCCATGGATTTTAGAAATTATATGCGGGTTATTGTATTTTTACCTAATAAATATGTTTTTGTAAAATTTTTAAGTATTTTCTTCATATGTTTTAATTTTAAGTTATATCAAATAAAAAAATTATTTTACTCCTCAAAAGGTCTAACTTCTATGTAATAGCTATGCAAGTAATTTGAACAATTATTTAAAATACACTAACTAATTAGTTAATTGGCCAAATGGACTCAAGGGAATTTCCCTTGGCATGATGAGTAAATGAAAAGAAATGAAAATCTAAGGTGACTAAATCATGATAAAATCGGGATAAAATTATCATCAAAATGATATCGTTTAATAATATTTTTTTAAAAAAAAAAAGATTAAATCAATGTCGTTATAATAGTGATTTTGTTTATTATCCATATTATTGCATAGGAAAATTAATGACTTACTAGGACAAAATACTTTATCTGTTTTCTTGTCAACTTCACTTCAGCATTTGTATCTCTATATGTCTCCAACAAAATACCCATCAATCTCTCATAATCTCTATTTTCTTGGATGTCATTATCATCTTCATAATCCTTCATTATCTGCTCCAAAAGTTCATCATAACGCCATTGCACTTCTCTAAGCTTTTTCCCATTTCCAAATATCCATTTTTGTCCGGAAGCTAAACACTTTACTAACACCAAGTTTTGCCGAAAGCACCATCATCTCCACAACCAACTTCCTCATCAATTTAGCTTCATTACCATTTTTTCAAAAACCTCTTGTTCATAATCATTCTGAATATCAAATTGCTGGTCATGTCAGTTACCTCCTTCCCCAAATTACAAGCCCCTGATCCTTCTCTAGAACTGTTCATTATTACTTTCAAGAGCTTTTCAATCTCTTGCTCTCTTATTTTTTTGAAACTATCAATCTGGGGCCCAGCAAAAAGCTTACTGACACACAGAGTTTTTTCATGAACCTCCAGTATGTACCATAATGGCCAGTCACAAAACCTGAACCATTGTAAATGTTGTACTGAGAGGGACAAGGTTCATACCTCGAGGCAAAATCTGTATCATGGGTTGTAAATATTTGTTTTGCAACGGCTGCATTAGAAACAACAACATATGTCAATGGCCCTATATGAATTTGCATGAGAGGGCCATAGCGTTGAGCTAGGGTTTGCAAGGACTCTGGTAAGTTGGAGCTTAGTAGATGGCCATGGCCGATGATGGGTAGAGCCTGTGGGCATGGTGGAAAGTTATGAGATTGAGATTTTGTGAGTGTTTTGATTAGCCAACGTGCTACAAGTAATGAGATTATTGAAAGGAAGAAGGGGAAGCAACAGGCGTAGATGGGGTTAAAATTTGAGGCCATAATCATTTTTTTTTTTTTTTGGTGTTGGGTTGCAAGTGACTTCAAATGAATTTATCTGCTTATGATTAAATAGCATCCTGAATCACATATAATTGGAAGAAATATTTCAAAATAACAATGCTCTCCGGAGTCATATACAAGTGAGCAAGTTAAAATTATCCAATACATTATAGAAAACTCTTATCCAATTGCTAAAGGTAAAAATAAATAAATTTTTTATTAAGTAAAAATTTTTAGCGTCAAAATGTTCATCGCCAAATATGTGATTTAGCGTCGAAAAAAATTTTAATGCTAAAGGTCACAAATGTAGCGTCGAAAATTTTTGACGCATAATGTTGTACTTTAACGTCGAAAGTAAGTTTTCGAAGCTAATAGTTTTTCTCATCCATGTATTAGCGTCGAAATATTTCGACTCTAATAGTCTTTAGAGTCAAAATATGTTATTTTAGCGTCAATATTTTTTTACGCTAAAAACCTTATTTTTTGTGGTGTATTTATTAATAAAATAATTTTTATTTGTCCGTTAATATAAAAAGTATCTAATATTTTTTTTGTGAAAATTAAAATTTTACTCATACTGAATGAATATTCTGATTATGGCAACTGCCATGATGAGTATACCGAATATTGAAATTTTGTCTTTTCTACCTAAATAGTGAATTTAAAAATTCAATACTTCATGTATTTACATGAATAACTATTTTAGATACTAGAAAAAATAGAGAGAGTATATATAACATTATTTGTTTAAAAAAGAAAATTTTGAAAGGATTTTTAGAACGAAAAGTTAAGAATACATGTAAAAGGAATCTTAATTTTTGTACCATGGTATCAATATTAAATCTTGCCTGTTGTTATGATTGATAATGTGATAATATTGTTTATAAACTAATTGCATGGAAGATGAAGCCCCACGTAGGACATTGATAGCGAGGCAGATAATTACGTGCATATTTAATAATAGTATTAAAGCTTAGTCACGTAAGATTTTTTTTGAGTTATTTATTTTTCTTAGATATCGACGTGTCCATAACTATTTCATACATAAGCTAGCCGTTGGATTGCAATAACTAATTAATAAAAATCATAATGGGCAGGGATTGTCGTCCTCGAGCCTAAATCGAAAAGTTCAATCATAGTTTTTTTAGGCTCACATAGCTGAGTTTGCATTAAGCATGAAATCAATTATCTAAGATTTATTTAATATAAACCTCATATGAGTTTTATTCATTTTCTTGTTATTGATCCAATACTTCACACAAATTCAATTCACTGGACACTAAGGGTTAATTTGAGAATATTATTTAGCTAATGCTTTGATCATATTATCAAAAGATTTCCAAAATTTTTGAACTTGAGAAAGTGTTTTTGACATAATTTTAAATACTTTCATACGGACATTGTTAGAACAATTTGCACAAATAAGAAAGATGTTACCGTTCACCAAGATACAGAAAGTGAAACTGAGTTGAGTCGCGGACTAGGTCGCTCTCGGCAATTTTTTTCAAAAATTGTGAAGCCCTTTTTGTTTCCTCTCGCTGTTACCTCTAGCTTATGTTTCTTTTTTTTTTTTTGTTTCAACAAAAAAGCTTTGTTTATATAAGAAATTTTTTGAACGTTTGTATTTAATTACAAGACAGTTTTGTACTTAATTTTGATAGTAAAAATAAATTAATTTTTTAACGTTAGAAAGCTTTAAAGGAAAACCGTTTGCAATAAAGACCCATGCAAATTTTGTAACTCCCTTTTACCATTTAAAATTCAAATTTACAACAATCCCCCACTTGAATTTTAATTAAATATTTTCATCGAACAATATGATATAAGGTCGTGAATAAATAAAGGTGTCTTTCGACTTGAACTTTTACATAGTGTTGACGATTCAGATTATACTAGAGTAACTCGTAGTTTTGAACTCTATCTCTGACAACGTCACACACACAAACCTTTCAGGGTGTAGTCAAAAGCCCGAGCATTACGACTGTGCTCGTATATCCCAGTATAGTGAATGCTCTAGAAATTTTTGTCTAAATTTCATAAGAAGCGGCCTCACTTCTACATTCACATAGGTGTGTCTATCAAGAGTACTCTTGTAGCTAGCTACTTCACTCTCACTACATAGAGTATAAAACCATTAAGAGTTAAATAACTCATCATTCTATCGCTTTAGGATATCATGCTCTCAGAATGGAACTCACAAATAAAATAATAGCATGATTCATCATCACTCTATGACTTGTTATTACCCATTAAACCTATTTCTTGGGTTCTCCAATCATTAGGTCGGGTTACCATCATAAATGATTGTCTAATGGCAATAGTTCCATTCTTTTCTAGGTATTGGATACCTTCTCCTTTGCTAGTCCTTTTATCAAAAGATCAGCTAAATTATCATCAGTCTGTACATGACCCATTCTTACCGCTCCATAAGAGAAATATTCTCTATCTGTAATGTATATCTACAATTTCTTACTGTTATAATAATAGTTCTGAATATTTATAATAGCCGCGGTACTATTACAATGGATTAAGACAACTGGTATCGGTATCTCTCATCTAGGGGTATCGCATAGCAAGCTTCTTAATCAAGCTACTTCTTCACAAGCTGATGCTAGTGGTATCCTTTCATACTCAAGGAAATATATCCTTTGGTAGCCTTGGAATCATCCAAAAAAGATGTTCTAATTAACGTCGCTATGTCCTTCATGGACAGCGGAAAACCTCTGATAATGTAATTTTAGGTTCATGGTCATTTTCAGGTACCTTATAACCCTCTCATTAGCATACCAATGCTCATACCAGGTCTATAAATAAATCTACATAATAATACTACGACATATGCAATGTCAGGTCTAGTGTAATCAAAACATAACGCCAGTTACCAATGTTGTTCGCATATTCAAATTGTGTAACACTGTCACCAATGTTCTTGAACAACTTTACACTAGAGTCATAAGGAATACATGTAAATTTATTATTAGATTCCATTTTTTCCTGACCTAGTAATTTAATTCCGAGAATTATACTAGTTTCTTCTAAGTTTTTCCATTACAAATTTAGAAGACAATATACACTCTAACATAATTAACAACATGCATATAGAAAAATAAACACTTCACATGTTTTCAAGCATTATAACAAATGTATTTGTCACTTCCAATCACTTTAAAACCATGAGTAAAATATTAGAGGTAAAACCCCCATTTTTTCCAATTTATCATTGGAGGTCGAGCCCCCACTATTTCTTAATTAAAAGAAATTTTTTCATAGAAATAAAATGTTCATATAAATCATAAAATTTATATGTTTAACTATTAATCTTATACTCAAAGTTCTAGGTTCTCAAACCTTCCATTTTTTATAGAGAAAAATTTATATTCCACATCACCAGTTTCAGCAGCTATAGTGGTTTGAGACCATTCATCACATTATCTTATTTACAGCTTGTACATATAACTCGAACAAAGCATAATCATATCAGACATGACGGAAAAACGACAATGTCTACCCACCATCCCTTGAGTCCACCAAACATGTTGATCTAAAAGATTGTAGTAACAAGTTGGTCTTCGATAAGGTTCGCTTTTTGGGAAAAACTCTTTAACCGGTAGTTCCGGGCAAGGTGCCCTTGTTTGCTACAATTGTAGCATATGAACTAACTATTGTTATTTCTTGAGGGAGGTTAGTGCTAGTTCTGGTTATTCCAATTTTGGTGATTATAGTTCTTAAAAATTAACCCATTAGCTTTCCAATTGTTTTTCAGATATGCATTGAGATATTTTCTAAGGAATCACGATAAATCAACCCCACATTGTTCAAGCAAAAGAAAATCACAAATATCCCAATACTAGCTCATGCTGAACAAATATTAATTACTGTATGTATAATTGAAGCTACAGTCAATCATAAATGCTGTGCTCTAATTTCTTTCTATTTGTCAATCTAAAATTCACATGACAATATGAAATTCACATCACAGTAAATTCTGTAAAGCAAAGACCAGTTATATATACATATATTTAAGACATTCTCAATGGTCCACATCAATACTGTAATTCTTAAAAATACTAACTGATACAGCCAAAATAAATTATGTTTTCATGAACGACATATTATAATCCAAAATCATTCAAATCGGCGAACACATGTCCAATTCATTATAGTTAAAAGAACAACAACATAGTATTTTAGTTTAACCAACATGTGAAAGTTCATTCAAATTTTAGAGACTAAATCTTACCTGCTTAATTAACAAGACCTGAAAGTTCTTTGACTCTAATTTACAGAACTTTCAAACTAAACAGGTAGAAAGCTCCACTTATCTGAACATTTATTCATGCATACTGAAGCCCTTTTAACTTGGGATCACTAATAATATGTTACAAATTTTAAGAGAGAGATTTAAAATTGAATGGTGTTTTGATTGAAAGAGCCATTCTCCACAAAAGAAAATTTTTATTTGAAAATAGAAACTGGACCCGATCATTGAGAAAGTTGTTCAAAGTTTCTTGATAAGCTTACACAACAGAAGAAGTTTGCTACTTTGCTTCAGTTGAGATAATGCCTCTGAGGCATCATCAAAGTACCCAAGCTATAATTGTACTTTTATAAACGTTATATTTAAAGACAATGTGAAATTGGGAGGGATTATCTGCATTCTAAAAAGTATTTACTCTCTACACCCAAGAAATCAAATTTAAATCCAAAAATTTGTTAAAGTGATGATAATTAATTTTTTTCTATAAATCTTATTTAAAGGGCAAGAAACTACAAAATTTTCATATTTAAATAGGAAACAACTAAATTCATTCTTAATAAACAAATGTTATTGGTTGTGCTTCTGTTATCAAATGAACAAAAGTAATAAACTTACTTTGATAGAGTTAAAAAATTGACATGATCAAGCTGGAAATGCTTGTGGAGTCAAAGGTTGTTGAGTCCGTATTATTGTTTATTCATCATGTTTTGGTTTTATTCAAATTTTTTGAAATTCGTTATGCAATTTTGATTTATCATTCAATTTCTCATATAAAATATTTTCAATGGAGACATCAATTTTTTATATTTTTGTGTAATGGGTTTTGATAGTGGTTAAAAATGAATTGTTACGTAAAATTCGAGATGTAACTTGGTGAATATAAGATTTATAGTGAAATAAATGTATCTTAGTAGTAATATGAGTAAATGGGTGCCATTAGTAATCTATAAGATTCATTTATAAAAGAATGTCTTTTATAGTAAATTTAATAATGAGTATTTTAGTAATATAAAATTTCAATAAAATATTGTTCAAAGTTTTTTTTAGAGACCAAATATTCTCACCCTATGAAATTTTATAACTAGGAAATAATATTATTCAAATTTCATAAGTAGGAATATTATAAATTTTATCCAAAAACAAAGCAGTAGCATAATAAAATATAATATTAAAAACAATAAGAGAGTAGAAAATAAATTTGAATTTTAGGGGGGAAAACCTGGGAAATGTTTAGAGTGAAATAAAGCAAAATGATGAAAAGCTAAAAAAAATGAATAAATAACACTATAAGAATACAATTTTTTAGTGTCCTCAAATTTCAACGCTAAAAGAAGTAAGAGTCAACACTAAAAATTTTGACGTCGAAAGATGACGACACATAAAATAGATGTTGAAGGCCGGTCGTATAATGTTTTGGGTCGAGGAAACTTTGGCGACGCTAAATATTCAACTCTACGTCGCCGATCACTGAAATCCATATATGACGACAGATCGTGGACATTTAGCATCGCTAAATATGAATAACTATTAACGTCGACATTTGTGGTGTCGACGCCAAATACAGACATTGGCGACGATAAATCTATTTAGAATTATTTTTAAAAATAAAATATTATCAAAAGATATGTATAATTATTGATAATTACATATATTTTTTAATAATATTTTATTTTTTAAAATTTAAAAAAAAAATAAAAAATTAAATTATTTTTATATATGAAAACAAGTATTTTATTGCATAAAAATTTTTATTACATTAAATAAAAAATCATGCAAGACGATCGATTGGGGTCGGTGCTGCGTATGTCGAGTTAGGAGAAACTGTGGAGGTCGATCCTACAACACTAGTCTGAGTGAAAAATCCCTCTATAAACTCCTGCAAGCTAGCTATTTTCTGATCGTGCTCCTCGTTTTGCCTCCTCGACATTCTGCATCTCCAGCTGGTCTTAAGTCAGCTTCAACTGCTCCCTCAAGACACTAGCCTCCTCTGAGTAGCCGGACGATCGAGAAATAGTTATTGCCGCCTTCTAATGACTAACGAGTGCCAAGCCCCAGATTGTAAGAGGTGGTGTTCTGGAACACCACACGCGAAGGCTCCTCATCAGCCAAAGGTTGTAAGCTCTGCAATAAGATATATGTATGGATCTCCACCATGCGCTAGTACATTTTAAGATTTTTTGTTAGTTAAAAATAGTGGTAAATATTAAAATTTTACATAATTTATATAATTTAACACTTACATAACACTCGTGGGAGGCATCGTTCACCTAATCTTTATTTTGAGTGCAATGGGCGAGCTGTAAAAAAAAAATTGATATTAGGAGGGGTTGCAGCACCTCTCCCGTGCTGCTTTTCTGCAGATGAAAAATATTAATTAGTAATTAAATATTATCAAAATATAATAAAGTAAATGTATATCCACTTACCTCGGAGTATTCCTCGCGATGCACGGAAAATGGCTTCGAGCCTCCAACATGGTTGAACCACATATTCTGTTGGTTCATCTTGTTTCGTTCATAAATTTTCTAAAAAAAAGTTAGTCGCTATTTAATTTCAAAAATACTATAAAAAGAAATATTATGAAAATTTAAAACTTACCGCATATTCCTCTGAAGCCCATATGTCGCATAGATACGCCCAATCATTCTCATCGATGTCATGCGGCTAATGGAAAATTGTAATACCCATGGTATATATAGTTAACTTAAAATTTGTCTATGGGAATGTTTTTTTTGGTAGCCAATTAAAATAAATAAGGTACGAAAAAAGATGTGGAAAGCCCAGCCCATTTATATGTCATCTCTCTCACAGTAGGTGAATCCCACATAATTATGAGACTCATCTATTATGAGAGAGATAACATATACACCTGAATCATAATATAATTTTTCCAACTCTAGACTCTTCTTCTTTTCTTTTCTTTTCCCCTCATTTCACGCCCTTCTCTTTCTCTCTCCCATTGCACGAACTGGCTCTCTTCATCTCTCCCTCTCATTCTCATTTTTGGGCAGCAAGAAACTCCAAATTTGTGCTAGAAATTATCTATAAAAGCTAGTTATTTTCGTCCATTGAACCCAAGTTTAGCATTGAGTAAAGTGAGCTATGAAACAAGTTAGCCTTTTTTTTTCATTTCTCTTTTTGGTTCGACGCTGGCAGTGAAAATCGAGGGGGGTTTTTGCATTTCAATACTTTAAAGGTAATGGGTTCTATCTAGTTGCTTTACTTGGGATGAATGATTTTAGTCAAAGGCTTCAATTTTTTTTTTTTTTTTTACATTTTATTTTGAAGATGGAAAACGTGAAATTGAATTGGAGATTTTTTTTAAGAAACCTAATAGAGGATATGAAATTCATAGACCTTTTTCCGGTTCTTGTCGTTTTGGGTAATGTTGAATTATGGGTGTGTTAATGGAGAAAGAAATTTTGAAGAAAAACAGGCCAAAGAGTTCGACCAAGGTGAATTAGATTTGGGTGAATTTTCTTTTCTGGTTTGGTTGCAGTAGCGTCATGGTGGGAAAAATTGAAGGGAATGAATTAGGGATTTCACTAATGGTGGAATGTTTAGTGATGGAGTAATGGAGTGCGGAGCATGGGTGTTCATAGGGTCGAGTCAATTCGCGACCCGACTAGATCCAACATGATCCGATCCAATTCGCGCGGGTTTAAAAAAAATAAAAAATATTTCCACCCGACTCGACCCGTTTGGGTTGGGCAATGGGTTTGATACTAAAATCCGACCCGACCATATAATATTTTTATTATTTTCTATAAAATTTAATATTTTTGTAAAAAAATTATTTTTTTTTATAAAAATTTTACTATTATTTCATTTATTTATTATTTTTGTTGTATTAAAACTTTATGTATATGATAATTTTCGGGACATAAAATAACTAATATTTATATTTCAAAATAATTAAATCATTAAAAAAAATAAAATTGGCAGACCCGATTATCCAACCGGACCCGAATCTGATCGGGTTTCACCTCCGCGTGACCTGACCCGCGACCCGATTTCCACGTTACCCGACCCGGTCGAGTCTCAAATAATTTTAAAAAACCCGACCTGACCCGACCCTACCCATAACACCCCTATTGTGGAGCCATTTTTTTTATATGTTTTGTTAGGGATTAGATGAGATAAGGTGAACCTAGAGTGTTGTGGTGAGCTGAGTTTAAAAGGAAGAAAAATGATATTTTGCCGTGAACTGGATTGAAATTGTATTGGTGATTATGTGTAGCAGGGAGTTAAATGTCGTAAAAAATAGATTAATGTATGGGAAATGCCTTAACACGCAATAGTTAACAGTTGGGAAAATAATATTAATTCGGATAAATGAGGTAATAGAGGATGTGACACGTTTGAGAAATAAATGATAGCATGTTTGATATACATTTTTATTCGCGTTATATTTTCCTTGTTCCAAAGAATCAAGTCAAGAATCTTACCTATCCTTATTTTATTGTAGATCGACAGCTTGACCAACCGCCTACTTCTCAGTAATTCTCGCAACTCGTCACTGTGAGATGCCTCGTTTTATGTTTTCTTGGTTTAAATTTCACATTTAATAATGTTTTAAGTTATGATTTGAATCGATTTTGATTTGTTAATGAATATGCATTATGATTACATGTTTCCGTCTCAACGTTTGTTAAATATATTCTTGATATGTTTCCACTGAGATGATTGATTGATATTATGTTTCCGCCACGACGCTTGTTGCATGTTTTTATGTTTTTATGACTCATCATATGTTTCCGTCGGGGTACTTGTATAGGATCTCGTCCATCAGAAATGGATTGACCTGCTATCTTGTTGACAAGGGATCGTTCGTTCCTCGCTCAATCTTTGCGCGTGACTTGGGCGTTGAGCGCTTGTAATATTTTTGACGACGCATGCATGAAAAAATCATTTTATAAATATGTTTTAGATTTCTCTTATGATTTTCTTTCTTTTGATTTACTCACTGAGTCCATAAGACTCATCCCCCCAGTTTATTAATGATTGCAGGTTCACACTCTTTATTGCAATCTATACTTTTGACGGAGATGACGCCCAGATGACAGATATTATTTTGTAAAGTCACCATGGGTTATTCTTTTTGGCTTTAGGGTATTGGGATTGTTATTTAAATGGGGAAGTGTAATAGTAAAGTTTGTATATTTGTTTTGTGTGTGTGTGTGTGTGTGTGTGTGTGTGTGTGTTGTGTGTGTGTGTGTGTGTGTGTGTGTGTGTGTGTGTGTGTGTGTGTGTGTGTGTGTGGTGTTGTGTGTGTGTGTGTGTGGTGTGTGTGTGTGTTGTGTGTGTGGTGTGTGTTTGTTTCCTCATTGGAGCCATTTTTTTTTTATGTTTTCTTAGGGATTAAATGGGATAAGGTGAACCTAGAGTGTTGCGGTGAGCTGAGTTAAAAAGAAGAAAAATGATGTTGTGCCGTGAACTGAGGGGGGGCAAATCGTGCCCGGTGATGCCGTGAGCAGGGGGAAAAATTTTCGGCCATGACAGTTGTGTAAAGGCTTTAGGTGAGAATGGATTAAAATTATATTGGTGTTTATTTATAGCAGGATGTTAATGTCGTAAAAAAAAAAAGATTAATGTATGGGAAATGCCTTAACGCGCAATAGTTAATAGTTGGGAAAATAATTTTTAATTCGGATAATGAGGTAATAGAGGATGTGACGCGTTTGAGAAATAAATGATAGCATGCTTGATTTACATTTTTCTTCCCGTTATATTTTCCTAGTTCCAAATAATCAAGCCAAAAATCTTACTTATTCTTATTTTATTGTAGATTGACATCTTGATCAACTGTCTACTTATCAATAATTCTCACAACTCGTCATTGTGAGTAGATGTTTCGTTTTATGTTTTCTTGGTTTAAATTTCACAGGTTTTAATATTTTAAGTTATAATTTGAATCGATTTTGATTTGTTAATGAATATTGTGGATGCTGGTTTTCTCCCGAGGTCCACAATCAAGAATTTGTAGGTTGGGGGCACTAACGATCCTGTAAAACAAAGGTAGAGTGAGCATGGAGGTTACTGCCCACCGGTGTGGTGGGTGCCGTAGGAACTTCGACGCTCAAGTCAGTGATGAAGACGAGCTGTAAGTAATGGAATAGCAAGGCTAGAGACTACCTTGATCCCCGTGGATTGCCGTGAAGGCGATGGGTCGGAGGTTCTGAGGGCTCTGGTGAGAATGATTAAGCTTTGGGTTGTAATCCTTTTTGTCCCCCCTTCTCTTCTGGATCTCGGTTCCTTTTATAGGCTATTTGAGGTGAGATTCATGAATGCGTTAATTGACATACGTTTTGTGTGTTGGTAACGGTCGTATCATGGAGGAGTATTATGGGCAGTCATGAAGACTGAAAACAGCTGGGTTATGAGGGGTATTTATGAGTCTAAGCGTTTCGTGGGCTGGCGTATGGTGTTTCTCCGAGCCTGGGCCTGCACAATGTCTTTGGGTTCGGTTAGGGGGTTTCGGGGGTGCATTTAGCAGTGGGCCTGAGGCAAAAGGTCGAAATTAACCTTGGACCAAATTTGGCCCGTACAGTTTGTCTCATACTCTCTAAGTCAAAGAGTCATTGGCTTGGAGAGTATTTGACGCGCGTGTCGAGACCATAGGATGAAGGTGTACCTGAGCGTCGATGCTGCCTATTGATTGAACGAAACGAATGTCAAGTTATGAACTTGACTCTACATGATCCATCCTGGATGTGTCCATTAGAATGAGCTAGATGAAGGTCAATATCATGAACTTGACTCTACAAGAGCCATTGGGGAAGTACCCAATCGACTGAACAAGATGAAGGTCAGGATATATGCCATACGACATGTGTAATATATGTCTACAACTTGACTCGACATGAGTCAATGAGGGATCTCCCCGGTCGACTGAACCAGATGAAGGTTCATGAGTTATTTCACACGACATTTTCGTATGGACTGTAGGAAGTCAATGTCTTCATTTGACTCGACATGAGTCCATGAGGGATGTCCCCGGTCGACTGAACCAGATGAAGGTTCAGGAGTTGTTTCACATGACACTGTCTTATGGACTGTAGGAAGTCTATGTCTTCATTTGACTCGACATGAGTCCATGAGGGATGTCCCCGGTCGACTGAACCAGATAAAGGTTCAGGATTTATTTCACACGACATTGTCGTATGAACTGTAGGAAGTCCATGTCTTCATTTGACTCGACTTGAGTCCATGGGGGATGTCCCCAGTCGACTGAACCAGATGAAGGTTCATGAGTTGTTTCACACGACATTGTCGTATGGACTGTAAGAAGTCTATGTCTTCATTTGACTCGACATGAGTCCATGGGGGATGTCCCCGGTCGACTGAACCAGATGAAGGTTCATGAGTTGTTTCACACGACATTGTCATATAGACTGTAAGAAGTCTATGTCTTCATTTGACTCGACATGAGTCTATGGGGGATGTCCCCGGTCGACTGAACCAGATGAAGGTTCATGACTTATTTCACACGGCATTGTCGTATGGACGGTAGGAAGTCTATGTCTTCATTTGACTCGACATGAGTCCATGGGGGATGTCCCCGGTCGACTGAACCAGATGAAGGTTCATGACTTATTTCACACGACATTGTCGTATGGACTGTAGGAAGTCTATGTCTTCATTTGACTCGACATGAGTCCATAGGGGATGTCCCCGGTCGACTGAACCAGATGAAGGTTCATGAGTTGTTTCACACGACATTGTCGTATGGACTGTAGGAAGTCTATGTCTTCATTTGACTCGACATGAGTCCATTGGGGATGTCCCCGGTCGACTGAACCAGATGAAGGTTCATGACTTATTTCACAAGATATTGTCGTATGGACTGTAGGAAGTCTATGTCTTCATTTGACTCGACATGAGTCCATGGGGGATGTCCACAGTCGACTGAACCAGATAAAGGTCAGGATAATCCCCATACTACGGGTCGAAGAACCATGGGAGTCTTCAATGTCTTTTGGACCAGATGATGGTCAATGAAAGTCTTCACTCTACAGACCTGACGAAGGTCCAAGAGTCTTTCCTTATCATACTACTAGACCTGATGAAGGTCATCACACATTCTCTTGATGAGGGTCCATGTGACTACGGTCGTATGGACCTGTCGAATGGACTTGATAAAAGTCCAAGAAGGTCATCACTTCTCACTCTACTAGACCTGAAGAATGTCAATGAGGGTTCTCATTCCTCATTCTACAAGACCTGAAAAAGGTCAATGAAGGTATAATTCCTCATTCTACAAGACCTGACAAAAGTCAATGAGGGTATAATTCCTCATTCTACAGGACTTGTAGTCTGAGACCATGTCGTCTGAAGACCATGAGACTACGGTCGAATGAACCCGATGAAGGTGCATGAGGGTTCTCATTCCTCATTCTACAAGTCCCGACAAAGGTCTATGAGGATATAATTTCTCATTCTACAAGACCTGACAAAAGTCAATGAGGGTATAGTTCCTCATTCTACAAGACTTGTAGTCTGAGACCATGTCATCTGAAGACCATGAGACTACGATCGAATGAACCTGATGAATGTCCATGAGGGTTCTCATTCCTCATTCTACAAGACATGACAGATGCCAATGGGGGTATTCATTCCTCATTCTACAATCCTCACTCTACAAGACCTGATAAAGGTTAGTGAGGGTTTTCATTCCTCATTCTACAAGACCATATATGTAGTGTCGAATGAGATCTTTAACGAGCGCCAAGCTTCACATGGTAGTGTCGACTGAGATCCTTAACAAGTGCCAAGCTTCACATGTGTAGTGTCGAATGAGATCTTTAACCAGTGCCAAGCTTCACATGTGTAGTGTCGAATGAGATCCTTAACCAGTGCCAAGTTTCACATGTGTAGTGTCGAATGAGATCCTTGCAAAGCTTCACACGTGTAGTGTCGAATGAGATCTTTAAAAAATGCCAAGCTTCACATGTGTAGTGTCGAATGAGATCCTTAACAAGTGCCAAGCTTCACATGTGTAGTGTCGAATGAGATCCTTAACAAGTGCCAAGCTTCACACGTGTAGTGTCGAATGGGACATCTTCTTCATGCTGAGTCTCCATACATGTAGTGTCGAGTGAGATATCCTTGCCAAGTCTGGTAATGTCGACTGGGATATTATCACCCCATACATTTAGAGTCGAGTGAGATATCTTAATACCAATTCTCCATACATGTAGTGTCAAGTGGGATACTCAACAAGTGCCAAGCCACATATTGTATTGTCGACTGAGACACCAATAACAATTACCAAGCTATATGTTGTAATGTCGACTGGGACATCCATAATAATTACCAAACTATATGTTATAATGTCGACTGGGACACCCATAATAAGTCCCAAACTATAAATTATAATGTCAACTATAAAAAGTGCAAGCCATACCTGGTAATGTCGACTGGGATATCCACGCAAAGTCTTCATTCGGGTATTGTCGACTGAGACATCTTCCTCATGCCAAATATATCTCTTCATCATATGGGGTGAATGGTAGGAAAAATGGTTCCACTGAAGGGACGCGCCTTGTTCCTGATGAGGGTCCATGAGACTATGGTCGAATGGAGTCTAGAGTCGATGGCAATCCATTCATGTAATGTGAAGAGATGACTATTTAACCATGTAGTATGGAGTTGAAGGCAATCCATGCATGTCATATGGAGGAGATGAAAATCCTTTCAGTCGTCTGAATGTGGTGAGTCCTTCAATGTCGTATGGAAATGATAACAATTCTTCTATGTAGCCAGATGGCCTTCCACCTTATCATATGGAGAATATGATAATCTTTACATGTAGTGGATGACATTACTAGAGAATACTTCTTAGTCGGTGGGTATGCTGAAAGAATATGAGGGTATTCTCATGTCGAATGGAAGAAGTATATCGATTGGGTCTGATGATTTTTTATGTGGTCGATTGGAGCAAATGGGTTTCTCCCTAAGTTGTAGTTTTGTGAAGGTCATTTTTTTTTAAAGTTACCAATGAATACTTGTTTGGGAAGCTATGATGTCCCCAAAGCAACGATAGGTGGCTTCTGGCCTTTTTTTGTCTAATTACATCATGTGATATCTTATTGAGAAGTATTACTAGCACATCATTTATTATGTCACTTGGGAGGATTCAAACTTCTTTCATTGTCATGGTTGGTGGAGCTTCTTCTCTTATTGTTCCTCTTATCTTCCTCCCACCTAATCTCAATGTGGGCTTGAGTCATGGCTTGATTCATAGTGTATCATCGAAATTTAGTGAGCTTTTTGTAGAGTTTACTTTCTGAAAGTAATCCATTTCTAAATGCTTCCACTGCAGTAGGCTGATAGAGATCTGTGATTGTTATACTCTCTCTATTGAAGCGAGCCACGTAGCTTCGCAAGGACTCCCATCTCTGTTGTTGGATGGCATTAAGGTCATTGGTGGTCTTCTCAAGCTTGCAAGAACTTGCGAAATGCTCCACAAATTTGTCTGCTAGCTGTTGGTAAGACTCGATGGATCTGTATGGGAGATTGATAAACCAGGTGAGGGCATGACCAGCTAATGTTTCTCCAAATCCTCTGCACATACCAGCTTCCCATTGATGAGGAGCCAGACCCGTTGATAACATCTTGTATTTGTAATGGACAGCATGGTCGTTTGGGTCAGTTGATCCATTATACATATTCTTATCTGGAGGACTGAACTTCCTTGGTAGCTCAATGGAAGTGATGGTCTCCAAAAATGGTGTATCTGAGATTGTGCCAGCTCGGCCTTTCCTCACTGATATTCTGACACTAGGTAGGCTGGAGAGAATTGCATCTTTGAACTCTTTCATTTCCTTACGCATGGTGGAGGCAACTTGCCGTGCTTGGTCGGTTGGGGAGATATGTCGACTTCTTTCTTGATTTGGTAGATGGTTGTCCAATGGCGGATTCTCGCTTGCCACATTGTTGAATGCCCCTAGGAGATTGGTGGGGATTGTAGGATTGATGGGATGGTCTGGAGAATCAGGTTGTTGGGAGGTTGAAGAGATTTGCTACAGTTTCTTCTTGAGGGTTATATTGGAGCTTCGTATGGCTTGACTCTCTTCTTCTAAGGCGTGTAATCGTTCTTGGAGTATGATCAGATGTGTAGTCATGGGATCTGGTGTCTCCTCACTGTTAGAAGTCATGGTTGGCTGTGTTTTAGGAACCGTAGACTGAGAGATCTTTGTCTGCTATGAATCGCTAAGGCCCCACGGTGGGCGCCAAATTATGAATGTTGGTTTTCGCCCGAGGTCCACAATCAGAATTTGTAGGTTGGGGGCACTAACGATCCTGTAAAATAAAGGTAGAGTGAGCGTGGAGGTTACTGCACACCGGTGTGGTGGGTGCCGTAGGCACTCCGACGCTCAAGTCAGTGATGAAGACGAGCTGTAAGTAATGGAATAGCAAGGCTAGAGACTACATTGATCCCCGTGGATTGCCGTGAGGGCGATGGGTCGGAGGTTCTGAGGGCTCTGGTGAGAAAGATTAAGCTTTGGGTTGTAATCATTTTTGTCCCCCATTCTCTTATGGATCTCGGTTCATTTTATAGGCTATTTGAGGTGAGATTCATGAATGCGTTAATTGACATACGTTTTGTGTGTTGGTAACGTCGTGTCATGAATGAGTATTATGGGCAGTCATGAAGACTGAAAACGGCTGGGTTATGAGGGGTATTTATGAGTCTAAGCGTTTCATGGCTGGCGTATGGTGTTTCTCCGAGCCTGGGCCTGCACAATGTCTTTGGGTTCGGTTAGGGGGTTTCGGGGGTGCATTTAGCAGTGGGCCTGAGGCGAAAGGTCGAAATTAACCTTGGACATAATTTGGCCCGTACAAATATGCATTATAATTACATGTTTCCGTCTCAGCGCTTCTTAAATATTTTCATGTTTCCACTGAGATGATCGATTGATATTATATTTCCGCCTCAACGCTTATTGCATGTTTTTATATTCTTATGATTCATCATATGTTTCTGTCGGGGTACTTGCCTCAGAAGATCAGGAGAAAACCACTTTTATATGTCCGTATAGTTCTTTTGCTTTCCGCAGAATGCCATTTGGACTATGTAATGCTCCTGCTACATTTCAACATTGTATGATGGCCATCTTCTCAGACATGCTGGAACAAAGTATGGAGGTTTTCATGGATGATTTCTCTGTGTTTGGAGACTCGTTTGACCACTGCTTGCAAAATCTGGAAAATGTGTTACAAAGGTACGAAGATACCAACATGATACTCAACTATGAGAAATGTCACTTCATGGTACAGGAAGGCATCGTCCTAGGACATCAGATCTCACAAAAGGGAATCGAGGTAGATAATCAAAGATCGAGACAATTGAAAAACTACCTCCACCAACAACTGTCAAAGGGATTCAGAGTTTTCTCAAACATGCAGGCTTTTACAGGAGATTTATCAAAGACTTCTCCAAGATTGCGAAACCTTTGTGCAATTTTCTGGAGAAAGATGTGCCTTTCAACTTCACCAAAGAATGCCACGAAGCTTTTGATATCTTAAAACAGAAGCTGGTCTCTGCCCCCATCATAGTAGCACTGGACTGGACCCTTCCATTTGAGGTGATGTGCGATGCTAGTGATTTTGCTATAGGTGCAGTTTTGGGACAACGCAAAGTAAAAATTTTCCATACCATTTACTACGCCAGCAGAACTCTTAATGAAGCTCAACTCAACTACACAACCACTGAAAATAAGTTGTTTGCAGTTGTGTTTGCTTTTGATAAATTCCACTTCTATCTGCTGGATCCCAAAGTTATGTTCTACACAGATCATTCAGCAATCAAATATCTGATCGCGAAGAAAGATGCTAATCCCAGATTGATCCGTTGGGTGCTTCTACTGCAAGAATTTGACGTGGAGATCAGAGACAGGAAATGAACTGAAAATCAAGTGGCATATCACTTATCGAGGCTCGATAATGGAGAAACAGTTGGCAATGAACTGACAATCAAAGAAACTTTTCCAGATGAACAGTTGTTTGCCATGAAACAACATGATGTCCCTTGGTATGCTGACTATGTAAACTACATAGTATCAGGAAAATGGCCGTTGGAATGGACACATCAGCAACGAAAGAAGTTCTTCAAAGAAGTCAGACACTATGTCTGGGATGAGCCATACCTATTCAAACGCTGTGCTGATCAATTATTGAGACGTTATGTTCCACAGGAGGAGGTCAATAGTGTCATGCAGCATTGTCATTCATCACCATACGGCGGACACTTCAGCGGAAATAAAACTGCATCCAAAGTCCTACAATCAGGTTTGTTCTGGCCCACTCTTTTAAAGATGCTTACTTATTTGCTCTTCAATGTGATAGGTGCCAGAGAACGAGAAATATTTCGAGGAGAAATGAAGGACCTTTGAAAAATATTCTGAAAGTGGAAATATTTGATGTATGGGGAATTGATTTTATGGGACCCTTTGTTCCATCATTCAGAAACCTGTACATACTAGTTGCAGTAGACTACGTCTCCAAATGGGTTGAAGCTATGGCACTGCCATCAAATGATTCAAAAGTGGTGATAAAATTCCTTAAAAAGAATATTTTCACTCGCTTCGGAACACCTCGGGCAATTATCAGTGATGGTGGCACATATTTCTGCACCAGATACTTCGATGCACTCCTATCCAACTACAGAGTTACTCATAAAGTTGCCACTGCTTACCATCCACAGTCTAATGGACAAGTTGAAGTTTCAAACAGGGAGATCAAAAGAATCCTGGAGAGAACCGTTGGATCAACAAGGAAGGGCTGGTCTGAAAAACTGGATGACGCATTATGGGCCTATTGGACAGCTTACAAGACACTCATCGGTATGTCCCCATATCGAATGGTGTTTGGGAAAGCGTGCCATCTACCAATGGAGCTTGAACACAAAGTGTATTGGGCACTGAAGAAGTTAAAGCTTGATCTACAAGCAACAGAATAAAAACGGCTCCACCAACTCAACGAATTGGAGGAATTTCGCCTACATGCTTATTAGAATGCCAAATTGTACATAGAAAAGATGAAGAAATGGCATGACAAAAAAATATTACGCAGAAAACTGAAGCCAGTGTAGCAGGTGTTGTTATATGATTCACGGTTGAAACTTTTTCCTGGAAAGCTGAAATCAAAGTGGTCAGGTCCATTTGTGATTACTCAAGTGTTACCCTACAGAGTTGTTGAGATATAAAACCCTAAATCCAATAATACATTCAGGATAAATAGCCAGCGTGTCAAGCACTACTGGGGAGAATCATTTGAGCGACAAAAAGAAAGTGTCACACTTTCAGATCCAACCTAACGTTTGGGCAGTCATGTCTAGCTGACGACGTTAAGCTTAGCGCTAGCTGGGAGACAACCCATGCAATTTGTGTAGACTTGGCGTGTTTTATTTTTATGTGTTTAATCTTATAGGTAAAGTCACATTTCAGAATGGAAGAAGTTCTCGCAAATCTTCACAAGTAATTTCCTTCTCTCCCTCAAAACTCTCTGATGAAAGTCTACAAAGCTCGCTTGGAAAAAATGAGATTTCTGATGATCAAAGTTATTCCTACTGACATTCGTTGGATTATTGAAGCACGAGTTCGATAGGCAAGTGAGTCCCATGACTCTTTCGTGTGATATCTACCTGGTTTAGAAAGAAGCATCTATGCTAAAAAGAGAATACATAAAAGAATGGGTGTTTGCTATAAATGTGCACGCATGACATGTAATACTCGTTGTCTTTCTTTAGGAATGGTATCTGATAACCGTGAAGATAAAATTAAATTCATTAGGAATGGCTTGAGTAAAGAGTCTTTAGATGACATATCATTAACTCTTGAGACGCATCCCATTGGATATGAGCATCACGCAATTCACATGTTACATGCACAATTCCAAAAAGAAAGACAATATTTAAGTCTCGGGAATCTGACTCTAAAAGACCTTGTTTGCTATTTTATAAGAAAATGGATGGGAAGCTTGTCCCTGACGCATAGACGTCATTCAAGTCGTTACTTCTTATAAATATTATTATCTCTTTGTACTTATCTAATAATTGTGATTTGTTTTGTTATTTTCTTTTATTTTCTCCGACAGGATCCAGACTTTTTTACTTTCACGATATATTTTAGTGTTTAGCTAATCATTGTCATTTGGCAGATACTAGTGCTATTATTACTCACCTTTTTCAGGTTCTATAAATTCAGCTCATTATTGCACTCTTGAAGACATCCAGAGTTGAGAAATTAAAAAAATGGAAGCAACGTTAAGACGATGAGTTGTAAACATCTGTGTATTTTGCGGTACTAGTGTTGTTCTAAACCATAATTCGTTGAAGCAGCACAAGAATTGGATAGAGTCATAGCTGAAAGGAATATGTACCTAGTATATGACGGTGGCAATCTTTGACTAATGAGGATCGTTTCAAGGACTGTACATGAATGAGACAGTCAAGTCTTGGGAATCATCCCAAAACTTTTGGCGGAGGCGAATTTTATAGGACCATCAAACGGAGATGAACTTATCGTACCAGGTATGTCTAAACGACTGGTAGAAATGATTAATCGTGCTGATGCTTTTATTGCTTTGCTAGGTGGCTTGGGTACGATTGAGGAAATATTTACAGTACTATCTTGGGAGAACTTGAATATACACCAGAAACCGATTGGACTGTTTAATGATGATGGATTTTATGATTTTCTTTGTTTGTTTCTTGATGATGCCCGGAGAAATGGGTTCGTGTCAAAACCTGTAAAAGAAATCTTCTTCACTGCCAGAACTGCCCATGATTTAATTGACCAAATCTTAGCATTTGAACCACAAATTGACCCTATCATTTCCAAGATAAACTGGTATGATAATTATCGTGGTAAAAAACGTCGGATAAATCTGGATCTTAACCTTTTTATTTTCTTTTTTAGATGTAGAATTTCAGCTAATAAGGTATCATTTTCTAAACTCTTCTTCTATTTTTTTAGACATTGGGGACAATGTCTCATTTAGGTTTGGGGAGGGGAATAGTTGACTAGTATTTTATTTTTATTATGTTGATTTTAGTTGAATTTTAGTAAATATTTTCAAAAAAAAAAAAAAAAAATTTAAAAAAAAAATAAAAATTTTGTGTTTTTGTGTTTTTAACTTGACTAATCAGGTGAAATTGGTGTGAGATAGTTGTGTAAGGAATTTCCACTCCTGAAACGTATCTCAACTTATTTCGTAACAAGTTAATATTTGTTTATTTCCTTTTGAATTATTTCATTTGTGAATTCTCCATAAAACTGATTAAATTGGATCTTCATATGCTCAGTTGACATATATTATCAAATGCATGGTAACATACGGCCATGAGTTGTAATTGAAAAGTTTGTAATATTCAGTGCTCTAGTTTAATTGGAAGAATCATCTAAAAAACGATGGAATAATAATAATAAGAAGAAGAATAAGAATAATAATAAGAAGAATAAGAATAAGAATAAGAAGAAGAATAATAATAAGAATAATAATAAGAATAATAATAATAATAATAAGAAGAATAATAATAATAATAATAATAATAATAATAATAATAAGAAGAAGAATAATAATAATAAATAATAATAATAATAATAATAAGAATAATAATAATAATAATAATAATAATAAGAATAATAATAAGAATAATAATAATAATAATAATAATAATAATAATAATAATAATAATAATAATAATAATAATAATAAGAATAATAATAATAATAATAATAATAATAATAATAATAATAATCATAATAATAATCATAATAATAATAATAATAATAATAATAATAATAATAATAATAATAATAATAATAATAATAATAATAATAATAATAATAATAATAATAATAATAATAATAATAATAATAATAATAATAATAATAATAATAATAATAATAATAATAATAATAATAATCATAATAATAATCATAATAATAATAATAATAATAATAATAATAATAATAATAATAATAATAATAATAATCATAATAATAATAATAATAATAATAATAAACAACATATGAGATTCGAGTAATTAAGTCCGTAGTGGTATTTTAACACCTAATGCCCTAAAGCCAACTGGTTTGGAAGTCACTGACCCAAATCTCGCTACATGGATGAAAGATATTGTATATAAATAAATAAAATATATCGAAAAAAATTCATTCCTAAAAAGGTGTGAATTCTGATATAACTTTAGGACAAAAATATTACTCTCTTTTCAACTACACTTATGAATATTGTGGGTACAATGATTTGATTAATACTTTGTTAGTTGTGTATATGGAGAATGGTAAAAATAATCGGAGAATTTACTTATTTGGTAATTTAGAAAGAAAGAAAATAACTATTAACATGGATAAGAAGTTTCACTTGTTTAGTCACTAATTTGTTTATTCTCTTTTCTCTTGTCCTTTTGCTTTTGTGTGAATTAGATTGACGTTTGTGGGTATCGTTACTGTAAGCCCTCACGAAACTACAGTGGGTTTTCGGGCGATGGGCGCGGCTGAAGCGCGGTTCGGGCAAAATCGTAATTTAAAACTTTTTTAAATTACCGAATAAATTATTCAATATCTAATATGAATAATTTACTCATATTTCACCTAAACCTATTTATTCGATATCAAATAGCGACATAAATATAAAGGAAACATCGCGAACTTTTACGAAAATGTTTTTCCGTAAAATGATGCAAAACGCGTTTTTGACCGAACCGACCACCCGAAACTTATGGAGACTGCCCAGGTCAGCCCCAATAGTGTTAGGGCAGTTGTTACAAATTCACTGTTTGGGCAGCCGTCACCCAGTTGACTCAAAAGTCACCCGGTAACGCCGTTTTTCACCGTTTTCGCTTATTTCAACTCTGAAACACTTTTCGGCAATTGTTCCAACTCCCAAAACACATCCAATACATTCATAACATATTATTTGCATCAAAAAAATTCCAGTTTATTCATATCTGATCTAGATTCGAAAATCATGATTTTTTCATGCTTTAAATCTATTTTTTTCAAGATTAATCAAATTAATCAAAACACCAATTAAAGTCACCACACATGAACCACCCAAGAACAATTCTAGGCATTACAAGAGTGGTCATAACACTCTAGAATGGTAACATGTCATCAAATGAACAATTTGGACAAATATTACAGTAATACTACCCAAATATATTTCACACATGCATCAACACTTTCAATTCATCATCCACAACCAAAAATCCCAATTTTTCATAATTAAAGGAACCCTAGAACATTTATAGATAATCAATAAATAAGAAACTAACTTTCCAAGCTTGGGTTATAGAAGATTACCTTTTAATATCTTGATTTCCAAGCTTTTTCTTGAACTTTTTTCCTTTATTTCTCCATGATTTGTTCATACAAATCCTAGGGCTTATTTTTGGAACTTATTCGGCCATGGACGAAGCTTAAATGAAGAAGAAAATATTTTCCCCTTTTAAATTCATGTAACCGACTTTCAATGGGCATTTTTGTCCTTTGAAAAATTTAATCAAATTAAATTATATTAAACTTTATAATATCAAATCATATTTGGACAAATAAAGTTTAATTAAATCATGCCATGTGAACCAATAATAATTGGACAAATTTCATAACATTTATGAAAAAAGTTTATTAATTAATCATTTAAATATTTAACAATTAAATATCCAAATAATCAATTAATATAATTATTATTATTTATGTATTTTTATTTACAATAAATAAAAAATACATATATTTATGACATGTGTCAAAATCTCATTTGACGAATAATTAATGTGTATTTAATCGTATTATGTATCAAATACAAATACACAATAATTACGATTGGCCAAAAACTCATAATGCATGTGTTATCGTTTAACCGATTAAATAATTCGAATTAACTCACTTAATCCGATGAAGTATTATGAATAATATGTATTATTCATATCGCGTTGCCCAAGTACTCAACGAGTACACTTCATATTGTGGGACTCTCTAAGTTTAGGTTTATCCGTCATGAAATCCAATTTCGTGCCCATAATTCACCCACTCATGAATTATGACGACTACAGATAATCTCGCTAAACTATGCAAGCCGAGGTCATTGCATACGTATAATCCCTCTATCACAGGCTATCCATATTATACCTGGGATATAGATAAAAATGTCAAATTCGTTCGGTATAATATAGTTAACTCCTCAGTTTCTCAACATCGCGACACCCCAGATTAATCCGGTAATCCAGCTGTCCCACCCCGTATTTGACGGACTGGCTGATGATAACCCACCAAGTGACTATGGCTCGATGAATCTACCGACTTCATCACTCGACCAAACACAGCAAGTTGCATCCATCATACGAAGAGAAATGATGGAGTTCAAAGAAGCAGTTATGTCCCGAGTACCGGGAGTGAGACTGCCGATTAGAAAGAGCAGAGCAGGAATGATTTCAGATACTCCATTCGTGGAGACAATCGCATCTTTCGAGCTACAATGAAAGTTTAGCCCATCGAATATGAAGCTGTATGATGGATCCACGGACCCAGACGATCATGTTATACACTACAAAAACAAGATGATGTCAACCGGCTTGGCACCAAGCCAATGCGAAGCTGGAATGTGCAGAGGATTTAGAGAAACATTGGCAGGACCAGCCCTTACCTGGTTCATCAACCTACAGTATATATCCATCGAGTCATACCAACAACTGGCAGACAAGTTTGTGCAATATTTTGCAAGTTCTTGTAAGTTTGAGAGGACTATCGATGATCTCGATGCCATCCAACAAAGGAAAATGAGAGTTATTGTGAAGCTACTTGGCTCGCTTTAACAAAGAGATTATAAGTATTCCAGATCTCCACCAACCTACTGCAGTATAAGCTTTCCGAAATGGACTCTTCTACGAAAACGGACTCTACAAAAAACTCACCAAGTTTCAATGCCACATGATGGACCAGGCCATGGCACGGGCCCAAGTTGAAATAATGTGGGAAGAAAACAAGATGAACAAAAGAAGAGAGAATACCTCCAGCTCACAGAGTGACAGAATGCATAGTGTTCATAGACGACACAACATAATCCCTCATCATCCTTCAGAAAGGATAATCCAACAGAGAAGAGAGCGTAGACCTTTCCATTTTGACAGGCGACCTCGACCTTACAAAACCCAAGAGATAACGCCTGCAAACAGACCCAGGCTCCCAGACTACAACTTTACGATCTCTCTAAGAGAGTTGGTTTTGGTCCTAAAGAAGATGGGAAATGAGGTAAAATGGCCCTCATGCTCTAGGGAAAGTTCCACAAAGAATGACACCAGAAAGTGGTGTGAATTCCATCGAGATTATGGCCATACTATAGCTGAATGTGTGGCGTAAAGATTGCAAGTCCTGGAATTGTTGAATAAAGGGTTTCTAAGAGACTTACTCATAGAGAAAGGGAAAGCTACGTTGGATCGAAGAGATGAAATGGATGACCAATGAGAAGATCCGATTCCACCTCCACCGATTAACAACACAGTTAATTTTATTTCGGGAGGACCGGAAGTTAGTGGTGTCTCATATTCAGCAGCCAAGCGACATTCTAGGGCTGCTTTGATCAACCATTATCACTCTACGATGTCAATTGAATGGATGTTTACCAACCTTACTATGGAATTTTCAGACGACAGCAGCTCTTGTAATATGAATCCACACCATGATGCTCTAGTAATATCCTTGCATGTCACGAATTTTATGGTCAAATGAGTGCTAGTCGATACCGGATCTTAAGCCAACATCATTTTTGCCACGGCCCGTGCAGACATGGGAGCCGAACTGGAAAAGATAAGTAGACAGGCAACTGTGTTGATTGGATTTAGTGGAGAACAAAAATTCACCATGGAAGAAATATCTCTTCCAGTTTACGCCGCATGAGTCAACAAGATGACCATGTTCCTGATTTTAGATTGTCACTCAGTCCATACGATAATGTCGTGTGAATTAGCTCCTGAACCTTCATCTGGATCAGTCGACCGGGGACATCCCCCAAGGACTCATGTCGAGTCAACTGAAGACATGGACTTCCCACAGTCCATACGACAATGTCGTGTGAATTAGCTTCTGAACCTTCATCTGGTTCAGTCGACTGGGGACTTCCCCCAAGGACTCGTGATGAGTCAACTGAAGACATGGACTTCCCTCAGTCCATACGACAACGTCATGTGAATTAGCTCATGAACCCTCATCTGGTTCAGTCGACCGGGGACTTCCTCCAAGGACTCATGACGAGTCAACTGAAGACATGGACTTCCCTCAGTCCATACGAAAACGTCGTGTGGAAGAACTCTTGAACCTTCATCTGGCTCATTTGACAGGGGACATCCCCCAAGGACTCATGTCGTGTCAACTGAAGACATGCACTTCCATCAGTCCGTACGACAATGTCGTATGAATTAGCTTTGAGCCTTCGTCTGGTTCAGTCGACCGGGGACATCCCCCAAAGACTCATGTCGAGTCAACTAAAGACATGGACTTCCATTAGTCCATACGACAATGTCGTGTTAATTAGCTCATGAACCTTTATCTGGTTCAGCTGACCGGGGACATCCCCCAATGACTCATGTCGAGTCAACTGAAGACATGGACTTCCCACAGTCTATACGACAACGTCGTGTGAATTAGCTCATGAACCTTCATCTGGTTTAGTCGACCGGGAACTTCCCCCAAGGACTCGTGATGAGTCAACTGAAGACATGGACTTTCCTTAGTCCATACGAAAATGTCGTGTGAATTAGCTTTGAGCCTTCGTCTGGTTCAGTCGACCGGGGATATCCCCCAAAGACTCATGTCGAGTCAACTGAAGACATGGACTTCCCTCAGTTCATACGATATTGTCGTGTGAATTAGCTCCTGAATATTCATCTGGTTCAGTCGACTGGGGACATCCCCCAATGACTTATGTCGAATCAACTGAAGACATGGACTACCCTCAATCCATACGACAATGTCATGTGAATTAGCTCATGAACCTTCATCTAGTTCAGTCGATCGGGGATATCCCCCAAAGACTCATGTCGAGTCAACTGAAGACATGGACTTTCCTTAGTCCATACGATAATGTCGTGTGAATTAGCTCATGAACCCTCATCTGGTTCAGTCGACCGTGGACTTCTTCTAAGGACTCGTGACGAGTCAACTGAAGACATGGACTTCCCTCAGTCCAAACGACAATGTCGTGTGAATTAGCTCCTGAACCCTCATCTGGTTCAGTCGACCGGGGACTTCCCCTAAGGACTCGTGATGAGTCAACTGAAGACATGGACTTCCCTCAGTCAATACGAAAACGTTGTGTGAAATAACTCTTGAACCTTCATTTGGCTTAGTCGACCGGGGACATCCCCCAAGGACTCATGTCGAGTCAATTGAAGACATACACTTCCCTCAGTCCGTACGACAATGTCATATGAATTAGCTTTGAGCCTTCGTCTGGTTCAGTCGACTAGGGACATCCCCCAAAGACTCATGTCGATTCAACTGAAGACATGGACTTCCCTCAGTCCATATGACAATGTCATATGAATTAGCTCCTGAACCTTCATCTAGTTCAGTCGACCAGGGACTTCCCCTAATGACTCATGTCGAGTCAACTAAAGACATGGAATTCCCCCAGTCCATACGACAAAGTCGTGTGAATTAGCTTCTGAACCTTCATCCGGTTCAGTCGACCGGGGACATCCCCCAATGACTCATGTCGAGTCAACTGAAGACATGGACTTCCCTCAATCCATACGACAATGTCGTGTGAATTAGCTCATGAACCTTCCTCTAGTTCAGTCGACCGGGGACATCCCCCAAGGACTAATGTCGAGTCAACTGAAGACATGGACTTCCCTCAGTACATACGACAATATCGTGTGAATTAGCTCCTAAACCCTCATCTGGTTCAGTCGACCAGAGACTTCCCTCAAGGACTTGTGACAATTCAACTGAAGACATGGACTTCCCTCAATCAATACGACAAAGTCGTGTGAATTAGCTGGTTCAGTCGATCGGGGACTTCCCACAAGGACTCGTGACGAGTCAATCGAAGACATGGACTTCTCTCAGTCCATACGACAATGTCGTGTGAAATAACTCTTGAACCTTCATCTGGCTCAGTCGACCGGGGACGTCCCTCAAAGACTCATGTCGAGTCAATTGAAGACATGCACTTCCCTCAGTCCGTACGACAATGTCATATGAATTAGCTTTGAGCCTTCGTCAGGTTCAGTTAGCAAGTACCCCACATCCTGTTTCATTTGACATGCACAACAGAATACTCTCCAAGTCAAGGGCTTCTAGACTTAGAGAGTAGGGGAAAAACTGTACGGGCCAAATTTGGGCCCATGGGTAAAATCGACATTTCATCACCAGACCAACCACAAAGCCTAAAACCCGAAACCCTTTTAATTAAGCCCAAGCTGATATTGAACCCAGAAATCCCACGAGCCCAAGCCCATAAATGACTTGACCAAAATACCTTATCAGTTACCGGATCAGAAAACATCCAAACTCACCAATAAATTGATTGTTTCATGGCATCCAACGAGCAAAAGAAATGAATGGGCCTACTTCAAAGAGCTTATAAAAGAAAAGGGTCTCGACTGAGGATGGAGAAGATTGAGAGCTTTCTTAGCATTTCACCCACGAAATACCAACCCACCGCCCTCACGCCAAACATAAAGAGATTAAGGTAACATCAAGCCTTGTTTCTTCTTATTTTCTACTCATCCTCGTCACTGATTTGGGCGTCGGAGAGCCTACGGCTTCCACCACACCGGTTGGCAGTACTCCCCGCTCATTCTACCTTCATTTTGCAAGTTCGCTAGTGCCCCATAAAATTCAGATTCTCGATTGTGGACTTCGGGCGAAAACCAGTTTCCACATATCTATTTGGAATTCTTCTCTTATTAGGCTTTTATATTCCTTTACTGCTATAGGTTCTAGCATTCTCTTTATCCTCTATTTATGTATCTTTCCCACTTATTGTCTCTGATTACTTGAACATCTATATATTTTCCTTACTTTTCTTTATAGCTTTCTTTTTCTCTTCCTACTTTCCCGGGTGGGTATCCTTAGAACTTTACTATTTCCTTTTGTCTCTTTAATTTTCTTTTCTATGGCTGCTAAGCATATATGCATATTTTTTTTCTTCTTATAGCTTTCTTCTCTTACTCCCTTGGGTAACTTTTCTTTGAACTTTTGCTAATAATTCGGGATGATTTCAGGGAGATTTTCAAAGAATATAATTACTTCATAAAGATGATACTTGGATCACTCTGGAATTCTTACTGACCTGTCTATAGAACTTTGAAGACATACACGAGGATCGCATACTGGAGAGGTAGTGCCTCATATACTAGTACCTCAGGCATCGTACGTATACAAGACCTCATCACTCTGCCCATTGCAGTCACTGACTCCCTAGACCATGCTCTGATACCATCTTTATAAAATCTCGATCCGGGAGATGCTACCGGCAGGGAATAGGTCGTACTATCCCCATAAGCCACTGAATTTCTAACTAATAACAACACCAATACTCTTTATTATTCCGAAATCTTATGTATGAGACCGTTGCCCAATCTTGACAACATGATATGCAAGTTCAACATTAACAATTGTATATTCAATAACATTTGCTTTTATAACTTTATAGATATACATTTTAACCTTATACAACGACTAACACAATATCAATGACTGATATAGATGACTTCCCTTTGACTCTAACTATACTCTCTCTCTCCGACTTGACCTGGTGGACCAAACCCTCAGTGACCGCCATCAGTATCCATCCCATCGAGCTCATCCTCCGGGAACAGCTGCAAAACTGAGAAACTAGGAGTGGGGGTTAGATCGTTGAACGATCTAAGTAAGTGGACAGTTTTAAAATGAAAACTGAAATACTTTATGAAAACTCATATTTTAGTAATCAAATTGGATCTTTTCTGAAAACTTTGCTTTCCTGAAAGCAGTAATCTTTGTGAAAATATTTTCTGAAAGTCTCTTATAAAGCTCTGCTGCTTCTGAAAACTTTATTTCTAGAAAACTTTCTCTGTAAACCCATCTCTTCTGAAAGCCTATCTTTGAAAACTATTTCTGAAATATATGTTTCTGAAAATTATCTCTGAAAAATCTGACGTATGGGGGCGTTATGTATCGCCGTCCCCCCATACGCCTAACTAGAGCCAATAGTGCAAATCCATGACATAAGCATGCCACTACATGTCCCTGAAACTAGTGGTCTCGGGACGTTACATATCGTCGTCCCCCAAGCCAATGAACTAGAACTATGGATACAGATCTATGCTACCCTTCAAGCTCTGAATCTAGGATCTAGGGGCATCTGTCATCCCTAGTCCCGAACTAAGATCTGGGGGCGTTACGTATCGTCGTCCCCCAGTCCTCTGCATGTGCACTTGTCATCCATCAATTCCATGTCTGTATCAAGTTACATATTGAGGTGGGTTTTTCTCCCATGCCTCGAAAATCATAAATCTCACGCTTTTAAAATTACTTTTTTCTAAAAAATTTGTTAAAACATACTCTTATATGAAATAACTGTGATAAAACTGGCTAACGCCTTAAGTGCGTAAAAATAAGTCTGATATAACATAATGAAAATCAACTTAAAAGGAAAGTGTCCACTCACTGTTTTGGAGTTCCGCTAGCCTTACTTCATTTTGCTGAAGAAATTTATGGTTCCTGCGATGATCTATAATTGAAAATCTTGATTAGAAGATGGACTGAGAAAAAGTTACTGGATTAGGCTAATTTATCTATTCAAGTAATCGTTAACACTTCATTGTGTATCATGCGTATATCATGTCATAATATATATACGAACTGATACAAGACCCTTAGGGTGGCCTCTAACACGCTAGGGTAAAGCTGGAACGAATAAAAAAAAATTTGAAAACTTCCAGGTCGCGTCGCGACGCAAGTCTTTGCGCGTCGTGACACTGACAAACTATATATGATTCTACATTAATTCCCAATGCGCGTCGCGATGTTGAACCTTTGGGTGTCGCGACGTACGCTTTTTTTCAGGTTTTTAAACACTTGCTTCTCAAAGCTATTTTACCCAAATGCATCCCCAACCTCTCATACTTTAATTATGCATAAATAATTCTTTAACCTCAATTTTCCAGTATATTAAAAAACATTCCATCATTAATTCAACTTCCAATCTCATAACTCATACTTTAGCTCAACACCTAGGATTTCAATATTTGGGTATTTCTCTCTACAATCCATTTCCATATTCATTTCTTTATTAATGCAATTCTTAACATGCCACTAACACCATCCTAACTTTATAACATCAAAATTCTATAATACATAATTTGGGTCAAATTGGCCTTACCTCATTTCACTTGATTTCTTCATATTCTTCAAATTTCCAATGGTTGTTGATCTTCTTCTTTGCTTGATGCATGAATATTGGCACTTGATTTCTCTTATTTCCTCATCTTTCTTCCATTTTCTTTCTTCTTTCTCTCTCCTTCTTTTTCTTTCTCTACTTCTTACGTTTTTATCTCTTCCTCTACCAATTAGGGATGCTCAAATAGTCCCCCTTTTATACTAATAGATATTTATAATTTGCCTCATTAAAGAAAAGTGTAGAAACTTTGAGAAACTTAAAGATTTCTCTAGATAGGTCCGAGTACTATTCATCCAAATTTTTTATATATATTTTCAACCTGTTTCTGGTTTAATTTCGGAAAAATGTTCAACGTGGACATTGTAGGTCTCGATCTCAGATTTCCGGAGATATGAAATTCATAAAAATCGGAGTTCATATGAGAAAGCTATGACCCAAATACCCTGGGTTGTCTGGAGTAAAACATCATACCATCTAGTATCGAGATTTTCGAAGATTTAGACGACTGTTCACCAAAATTATTTCATGAGGGTATATGTGTCCAAAGATGATTTATATTATGTGATACTCGTCCCACGATGTATCAGTAATTGAAATTCTCGGTCGTTACACACACACACACACACACACACATATATATATACATACACATATTTTCTAGTGTTAATGTTTATTGATATTTGTATTCAATACTTACATGTTAATAAGTTTATATACGTTTAGTAAATTATACTACTTTTTGGTATTAGAAGTGTGCCAAACAAAAGAATTTTTGACCTTTTCACATCGAACAATCTCCTATATTATTTTGTGATAATGGGAGATTAGATAAATGTTTAAGCTTATTATCTTAGTGATAAATTAGGGGAGCTCAAGCTTAAAATTAAGAAATATTATCACATTAGTAAATCAAATTTACAAGGTCAATTTCTTAATGATACGACCTTAGGTGTAAAAGTTTGTTTCACTTTATCTCTCTTAATATAATATATGAGTTTTGAGAATAAATATGAGTGGATAAGTGAACTCAAGTTAGATATTATGAATGCTTGAACTATCATATGTATGGTATTTTGATAATGAAGACATAGACTCTATAGGAAATTAAAGAATATCGTAACATATATTTCATACCACGTGTACACTTATGACTTATAAGGGTAGTACAACTAAAGATCTCGATCATGATATTGTATGAGACCTTGATATTATGTTAATATCATATTGTACCCTTTAGATTTTTGTTTGTTTCTCAAAGATTAGATTTGATGATCGCTATCTTGGAGTATTGCTAGAAGACCATGAGAGATTTGATTGAATAGAACATCTTTTAAAATGCGAATTGAATTAAGATTGAGAGATTCAAGAAAAAAAAATAGCATTATATGAATCATATCGCATTATCTTGTATTCATTGGTCGACCACTTATGATATTATATATGATCAAACATGATTGTCAATATAAAATTAATCTTAAAATCAAGAGATAGATAATGTGATAAATGATCGAGGATATTGCATACTTAATCTACTCCAATATTTTATTAATTATTCGAGAAGCTATGTATTCCTAACATATGCATAGAAAATGAGGTCTCGAGTATGTTGATCGCACGATATAATTATTTAAATATCAATTATTCTTGCAGAGATAATAATGAAACCATGGAACCTATCATCATGAGTGAGAGATGTTAAGTAAGGGTCGTGGGTCGTGTCACCCATAATAAATCAACTCAGCCCATCCATGCGATTCTGATCTGATGTTATCTGATCATGCATGAAAGTGATTGAGAATTAAAGAAATTTGATCAAGTTCCTTGTGAGTTAAGTTGTGTTAGGGTTTCGCCTTAGTGTTCCTTAAAAAGAAAAATTTTGACTGATTTTTTTATCTTATTGCCGAGAGCGGTTCCCTACAGTTTAAATTTGATTTGTTTTTATTAATTGTGTGTTATTTATTTTTCCTTGTTGGTTAGGGAAAACTTGTATCTTACTTTACTTGGCATGTAAGTTTCCTTAGTAAATTAGAAAATTTTGGTTAATCTTCAATAAGTGGTTGTTTTGGGGTATAATTCACTGATTTTTCAAATCTATTTTTTTTATTGAGTCTTAGTTAATTAATTGAGTCAATTCGTCATTAAGTCTCTTATGATTTTAATTTTCCTTGAATCTAGTTAATTTCCCTTTATTCAAGTTTGAGATGGCGGACCAAATTTTTGATATTGATACTAGAATTATCGTAGTATAGGGTAAGTTTGAGAATTTGAGTGTGGAATTTGTGAAGATACGTGATTCTTAAGACAAAATATGTGAGACTATGGAGAGATTACGGGGTATGGCAAGCCTTCAAGCTAGTAGTGTCCATAGGGCACCGCCGCCGCCACCATCTATACCACTGCCACAAAATGTGCCACCACCACGTGAGTATGAGGATGAGAACACCTACAGAGTTATGATGTTGGACAATTATGACCCATAGCGTCACTATTTATACAGATCATGGGTTGTTGTACAAATTAACTATGTGAAAAAAGAGATTGCACTCTTATCATTTGTGATTAGATCACCTAGATGTATAAATGATAGGAGGTCCCTATGATTTGTTCCTGGATTGAGAATGATATGAGACAGTATCAGTCCACGAAGGATAAATCATTAAATATCCCTAGTCAGAGTATTATCGAGATTGGACATCGATAAATACGTAAAAGACTAGTATTACACTTGTGCGCGATGTGAGGGCACAACGTCATAGTTCTCATTGATGAGTGATATTTATATCACTATTTCCCACTCATTTAACCTAATATTTGTATAGTTTCTTGAGTTTTGTGAACGTTTTGATATGTTTTGTGTTATTTTGTAGATAAAATAAAGTTTGGAAAGCATTGGAGGCAATTTGGGGCAAAAACGGACAAAAATGCGTCAACAGGGATATTTTGGTCTTTTGCGCGTCGCGACGCCCAGACATCCAGCGTCGCGACGTCTAAAATACGCCGAACAGTGCTAACGTGCGCTTGCGTTATACGTGTGTGTTTACGCCGGTCAAGTTTTTGGCGCCGTTGCCGGGGACTTATATTATTGAGTTGTTAATTTTGAAACTATCCAATTTACTTGTATCTAATTTTCTTTATTTTTATTTGTAATTTTTATTTCTTTCTTCTATTTTCAGGTGATTGAAAAAATGGAACACTACTGGGAGATTGAAAGATACGAGCTTTACAAGAAGATACACCCCATATCTGGGAGCAACAGTCCGGTTTTCTGAGGCCTGTTGTCCAACCCAACAATTATCACTGGATGCCAGAACCATCATACTTTCCATCTTATCCACCATCCACCTATTATCCTCAACAAAAACCAGAACCATCAGAGGAAGAACAATTGATTGATATGCTCAAAAAATTTTCCAAGAAACAAGACGAAAAGTTGGATACAATGCTTGAAACAAGCCTGAAGCAATTGAAAGTATTCAGAGACAATCAGAATTCATTCAGAGGATGACAGATCAAATGCGACAATTAACAGAAAACCAGAACTACATACCTCAAGAACCAGATTCAGATGACACTGATGAAGCCTTCAAGTACCCAGAAATCCACAAAGACACTTCAACAGAGGAGGAGGAGAGCAGTTATCAACAACCAGAGGTATCAGTTCAGGAGCCCGAACCGGTAAAGTCTCAATTTGACTTTTATTATTCAGATTCTGACGAGGATGAAGCTGATCTATTTGTACCAACTGCACCAACAACGGAGGATCAAACTTTCAATCCTCAAAATGAAGATCTTGGAGCATGCTTTACCATGATGTTTGAAGAAGATCTATCTGAACCATCCATTCCATTCATATCAGAGGATGAAGACCTAATGTCAGAAACATCTTTGCATCCTCTGGTTGACAATTTTGAAGCATGTATTTCAAAGATGACAGATGAGAGCTGAATACAAAAATTTTACAATACATCTGTGAAGAAAAAGGTGGAGAAAGAAGCAAAGGAAATGGAAAAAACAAATGTCTGACCTTAATAAAGATCCAGAGCATTCAGGAGAAACATCACTGTTTTGGGGGGAGTACAAACAAGATATCACCCAGAAGCTTGACAGAATGGAACTTCCATTCCAAGTCAAGCACCATATAAGACTCCTGATTTTCTTTCTTTCTTTGCAGGAACCACTGGAGTAACAAGAATCAAAAAGGTGGCACGAGCACTGAATGGGACAAAACTCTTTTTGCCACCTTACCGTTGGAAGAGACCCTTCAAAAGCAACGCTCACGGAATTGTTTTGATCGGACATCCAAAACAACATTGAAACCTCCTTAACAGATGAATTTCAGTCACGTCTGGCTAAAGACGAAAAATTTAGCGCTAGCAGGGAGGCAACCCATGCAATTGTTGTAATTTATTTTTCATATTTTGTGTGAACTTTTTAATTTTATGTGTTATTTTTGTAGGGAAAGGCATAAACGAAGCATTTTAAGACAGAAGGAATTGTGTTTGGCAATCAAAGATGAGAAACAATTCATTAGCGATGGCTGAGTAAGGAATGAAATCCTGAGACACATCCTAATGAATTTATACTGAGCGAGTGGCGTATTGCGTACACAATTCCGTTGCCTTAATTATTGCTTTGATTTGCTTTTCTGTTGTAATTATCTTTATTTCGTAGACAGGATCCAGACTTTTTGACCTTTCACGATTTCATTTGTTGTTTAGCTAACAATCGTCCTTTGGAAGATATTAGTGCTATTATTACTCACCCTTTTCAGGTACTATAAATTCAGCCCGTCATTGCACTTTTGAAGCATCCAGAGTTAAGAAAAAAAAAATGGAAGCCACTTCAAGAAGACGAGTTGAAAACATCTGTGTGTTTTGCCGGTACTAGTGTTGGTACTAAGCCACAATACGTAGAGGCAGCACAGGAATTGGGTCGAGTCTTAGCAGCAAGGATATGCACTTAATATATGGCGGAGGCAATCTCGGACTTATGGGGATCGTTTCAAAGGCTGTACAGGAAGGAGGCAGTCATGTTTTGGGAATCATCCCAAAACCCTGGCAAAGGCAAATCTTATTGGATCATCAAATGGAGAGGAACTGATCGTGCCAGGTATGTCTGAACGATTGGTAGAAATGATTAACCGTGCTGATGCTTTTATTGCTTTGCCAGGTGGCTTGGGCACATGGAGGAAATTTTTATTGTACTATCTTGGGCGAACCTGAACATACACCAGAAACCGCTTGGACTGCTCAACGTTGATGGATTTTATGATTTTCTTTGTGTGTTTCTTGATGATGCTCGGAGAGAAATGGGTTCGTGTCGAAACCTATGAAAGAACTCCTCTTCACTGCCAGAAATGCTCCGGATCTAATAGACCAACTCATAGCCTATGAACCACAAGTTGACCCTATCCTTTCAAAGATAAATTGGTCCGAGGACGATCGTGGTAAGAGGCGTCGAATTAATCTGGATCTTAACCTTTAATTCCTGTAGATTTCAGCTAACCAGGTACGACCTTCTTAACTCTTCTTCTACTTTTTAAGACATTGGGGACAATGTCTCATTTAGGTTTGGGGGAGGAATTAGTTGATCAGTACCTGTTTTTAGTTTGTGTGTTATTTTTATTTTTAGTCCAAAAATTTTCGAAAAAATACAAAAAAAATTGAAAATTTTTCAAAAATTACAAAAATATTTGTGTTTTTAATTTGACCAAAAAGGTGAAATTGGTAAGAGATAGCCGAGTAAGGAATTTCCACTCCTGAGACGTATCTCAAACCTAATTCGAAACAAGTTAATTTTTGTTTATTTCATTTTGAATTATTTAATTTGTGAATTCTCCTTAAAACTGACTAAAAAAGAATCTTCATATGTTTAGTTGACAGATATTATCAACATATATAGTAACATACAGACATGAGCTAAAATTGAAAAGTTTGTAATATTCAGTGCTCTAGTTTAATTGGAGGAAAATCTCAAAAACAAAGCAGTGGAGTAAAAAAAAAATCTGATTTACAAAAATAAAGTATCTAAGATCCGGTTATTAAGTCTGTAAGGGTGTTTTTAACATCTAGTGCCCTAAAACCAACTGGTTTGGGAGTCATTGGCCCAAAGCTCGTTACATGGATCGAAGATGCTGCAAAAATATATATATCTGAAGTCTGGGTAATTAAGTCCGTATGGGTGTCTTAACACCTGGTGCCCTAAAACCAACTGGTTTGGAGCCACCGACCCAAAGCTCGCTACATAGACGAAAGGTATTGTATATAAATAAAAAATAGAAAAAGAAAAAATCAAAGAAAAAAAATCAGAAAAATGAGAAAAATTATTCCATTGCTCCAAAAAGGTGTGAAATCTGATAGAACTTTAGGACAAAAATATTACTCTCTTATCAACTGCACTTATGACTGTTGTGGGCAAAAATGAGTTGATTAATATTTTGTTGGCTGTGTATATGAAGAATGGTAAAAATAATCGGAGAATTTACCTATTCGGTAATTTAGAATGAAACAAAACAACTAGTAACTTGGAGTAGAAGTTTCACCTGATTAGTCACTAACATCTTTATTCTCTTTTCTCTTGTCTTTTTGCTTTTGTGTGCATTAGTTTTAACTAACTTTTTACTTTTGTAAAATGTTTGTGGGTATCATTGTTGTAAGCCCTCACGAGACTACAACTCGTCCACTAGGGACACCTAGGGGTTTAAAGGCTTGTTGCATACGCTAAATGCAATCGTGATCCCTACGAAAGTGGCTTAGTTAAATTATTTATGTTATTTTACTCTATGTTTTGCTCGAGGACTAGCAAAATGTTAGGTTTGGGGGTGTGATTAGTGATATTTATATCACTATTTCCCACTCATTTAACCTAATATTTTGTATAGTTTCTTGAGTTTTGTGAACGTTTGATATGTTTTGTGTTTTTTGTAGATAAAATAAAGTTTGGAAAGCATGGAGGCAATTTGGGCAAAAAAACGGACAAAAATACGTCAACAGGGATATTTTGGTCTTTTGCGCGTCGCGACGTCTAAAATACGCCGAACAGTGCTAACGTGCGCTTGCGTTATACATGTGTGTTTAACGCCGGTCACTCATATATTTGGGTATAGGATACTCATGCAAGAGTAATAGGAGGTTGTGTTATACCGATGGTACGGGAAACAGCTTCGCTCTGGATAGACCCCCCCTCGGAATTCCATTGGTAGTATGACTATGTGTCTATGGAAGTCCGAAATCAAGGTAGGTGTATTTGGTATTAACCTGAGACTTGCACCGCTAATATTTGCGACAATCAATATACTTTGGTTTTGGTCGTCCGGGGCTTTAACCGGTTCCTGTGTACGCCTCTTCTGGGTATATCGAGAATCGTAGTGTGTTGGGTGTGATGTCAAGACTGAAGTATCACTTCAGTCATATGGAGATGATGGTCACGTAGGATACGGTACTAGTACTCTTAAGTACTGCAGTCATCAGGATAAAATGACAACGTCAGGTTTATCCAATTATAGAGACTAGTTACCAGACATCCGACATGTGCTTCGTACGGGGCAGACACAATTCCAGCCCCAGGCCTAGCACGTGATCATCCGATACTGGATCGACATACACAATACTACGTATACTACGCCTGATATAGATCATTATATTCCTGTAAGGATATTTCTGAGAATTCGGTAGGCATGACGATTTGCTTGAAGCCAACCTTATCTTGTAAATCGGTATAAACGTAGTACGAGGTACTTACGTGTTCGGACAGTCCGACGACCGAATTTACTGCCAACATATCTGGGGATCTCATGGGTCACTTCCCGAAGATTCACCGATGACGTATGACTCGCACTTTTATTAATCTGGGATTAATTACGGAGATATTTTATCTGGGATAAAATATCATTTAAGAGAGATAACGATTAATTTGAAATTAATCGATAAATTAATATATTCGATATATTAAACGAAATTGGATTTCGACGCGGAATTAAAATTATATTTTAATTCGGGCGAACAAGATAATTTAGAATTAATTCGTTAGCGACGTGAATAGTGATTTTGCTAGGCAAAAATCATTTAATTACGTCGCAACAGGAAAATTTGATAATTTGGAATTAGGGAACCCGAGCCCGGGATTGTTTGCGAGCGCATTCGCATTTCGAATTCGAGTGCGGCACGCAAGTCAAATCAAGCGTCAAATCGCTAGTCACATCAAGCGTCAAATCACATGTCACTTTGAGTTATGTGACCATTGATTGATTGATTGATTGATGGACTTGATGGAAGTTGATGGAAAGCATTTAATTTGACTTTTTGGAAAAGGAAATTTGTATATGTTTATTGTTTTTTGAAAACAAATACTAATACAATTTTTTTGTATCAATCAACACCACTCTCTCTCTTTCTTTCATCTCTCTCTCGGCCATTTGGCCTCTTTTTCTTCTTCACTGGTTAATTTTTTACCGTGAGCCAATGAGAAAATGGGGGAAGCAAAGTGTATGATTTTTGTGGCAAAAATCAAGAGAGCTAGCACTCCGAGAGACATGCGAAGGTGATAGGGAAGTCCACCCATGAGCATGGAATCGTTTCATCACAAAGCTTGGTTCTTTAAGGACATCAATGGCCGAAAATGGTGGAGGGAAAAAACAGCCACTGCCGTGAGCTGTTGGTGAGCAGAAACCGATTTTTTTGCCTCTCGCGTCGGTCAACCGCTCGATGTGAGTATTCCGCAACTCCCTCGTTGTATTCACACATGTTTCATGCTTGTTTAATGATCTTGGGACCTTAGCAAACACCAACAATGGTATCTATGAGCAAGGTTGAGCATGAAAATTTTAGGGCTTAAAATTTGGGTAAAAATGTGTTTGAGCATGATTATGAAATTGGATGAATGAATATGTTTAAATGTGTTTTAATTGATGATTGATTGGATCAATTTGAAGAAAAATGTTTGGAACAAATTTGCCCAAAATTTTGGTGTTGGCCGAATGTCACTATGCCCTAAATTCTTGTGATTTTTTTTTGATTCATTGGATGAGTTGG
>SKCR01046360.1:0-41569 GCA_019454045.1 Zanthoxylum bungeanum
TATACAGTAGTATCGTGCATATTGGCCCAGTATCGGATAGTCACGTGCTAGGGCTGGGGCTGGATAAGTGTCTGCCCCGTCCGAAGCACATATCGGATGTCTGGTAACTAGTCTCTATAATCGGATATACATGACCTTGTCATAATATCCCGATGGCTGGCTAGCACTTAAGAGCACTAATACCGTATCCTGCGTGACATCATCTCCACTATGACTGGAGTGATACATCCATCTTGACATCACACCCAATACTCTACGATTCTCAATATACTCAGCAGTCGGCGTACATAGAACCGGTTAGAGTCCTAGACGACCTCAACAAAAGTATACTGATTGTCGTAAGCATTAGCGGTGCAAGTCTCAGGTTAAGACCATACACACCTACCCTGATGTCGGACTCCCATAGACACATAGTCATAATACCAATGGGATTCCGAGGGGTCTATCCAGAGCGAAGCTGTTTCCCGTACCATCGGTGAAACACAACCTCCTATCGCACTTGCATGAGTATCCAATACCCAAATATATGAGAACTATGCCGTTGTGCCCTCACAACGCGCACAAGTGCAATACTAGCATATTCCGCATTATCGATGTCCAGTCTCGATAATACTCCGGCTAGGGATATTTAATGATTAATCCTTCGTGGACTGATACTGTCTTATATCATCTAAATCCAGGAACTAATCATAGGGACCTCTCTTCATTTATATATCTAAGGTGATCTAATCACAAATGATGAGAGTGCAATTTCCTTGTCATATAGTTAATTTGTACAACAACACTATGATCTGTACAAATAGTGACGCTATATGTCATGTTATCCAACAGCAAGCCATCAAGCAATGGACTGATACTATCTCATATCATCTCAATCCAGGAACTAATCATAGGGACCTCTCTTCATTTATATATCTAAGGTGATCTAATCACAAATGATGAGAGTGCAATTCCTTGTCATATAGTTAATTTGTACAACAACACTATGATCTGTACAAATAGTGACGCTATGGGTCATGTTATCCAACAGCAAGCCATCAAGCAATGGTTATCCCTGAATTTCTCCAGGAAAGATTTGGGAGAAGCATCATACATCCTCAGTATTAAGATCTACCGTAATAGATCTAAGAGGTTGTTAGGACTTTCTCAATCTACATACATAGATAAAGTTTTGAAAAGATTCAAAATGGAAGATTCCAAAAGAGGTAATTTACCTACTTGTCATGGAATCAAATTATCTAAGGAGCAATGTCTACATACTCATTCAGATAGAGAGCGTATGAGTAGGATCTCTTATGCTTCAACAATAGGATCGATCATGTACGCCATGCTATGTACAAGACCTGATGTCTCTTATGCTTTTAGCATAACGAGCAGGTATCAGACAAATCCTGGTGAGCAACACTGAGCAGCTGTCAAAATAATCCTCAAGTATCTGAGAAGAACTAAGGATGTGTTTTTGACATACGGAGATTGTTTTGAGATGAAAGTCATTGGTTACTGTGATGCGAGCTTTCAGACCGATAGGGATGACAGTAGATCGCAAATAGGATATCTATTTACTTTGAATGGCGGTCCTGTCAGTTGGGAAAGCTCAAAGCAGTCAACTACAGCGGACTCCACCACTGAAGTCGAGTATATTGCAGCATCTGAGGCAGCTAAAGAAACAGTCTGGATAAAGAAGTTAATCACGGAGCTGGAAGTGCTTCCCGCGATAATGAATGGCATCACGATGTACTGTGACAACACGGGCGCCATTGTTCAATCAAAGGAACCAAGGTTCCACCAGAAATCTAAGCATGTACTCAGGCGATTTCATCTCATCGGGGAGATTGTTGAGAGAAATTAAGTTATTATAGAGAAAATACCCACAGAAGATAATCTTACATGGTTGTGCTTCCCGCACATTTTCACTTCTCTTACACCTTCATAGTGTGTATCTCTCGCGCATCTCTCTGCATATGAACTTTTAACATATAGCACGTCCCCCAATGACATATTAATCACACTCGATCTGATCACTTATGTACTCTAGAGCATTCCATTGCATGCTCAACGATTGTCCATCTCTATTCCTCGACCTGATGGGTATTACTCTATTTTACTCGTGGCATTACTCAAACTCGCGACTCCCACTAAAGTCGTCCCATTCCCACGACTTCTCTCTAGCCTTTTACATTAGCTTTCTCTCGATAACATTTTCCATTCATAGACATTTCTCAAAACCCAACATAGGGCTCTAACACCATAACGAGTAAAATTTTAGGTAACGAAAAGTCACACTCATATGACACTTGTCGAGGTTCATTGCTCGCAAGTTAACCTTCTCAATATCCACATGCATAAAACTCGATGATTGTAATGTCCATAACTGCATATTATGAAAGCTAATAACCATCCATAATAAAATACACGTTACAAAAGAGTAAACAAGTACTAATATGATGATTCGAAGCAACGAGAATATGCACGAGACAATCGAGAATGAAAACCGAGTATTTTATTGATAATGTGTTCATTACATGATAATCATTACATAAACATCATATCTAAGGGTCGAGTTTACAATTAAGGTCTCTAGATCACCGATACCCAATATCACAGTTTGGCTCAAATGGTATACCCTCTAAAGAGGTATTGAAGACATTGCACAAGCGGCACAAGGAAATGCGCATAGTACTTGAGTTATCATACCCTAAACTTATGAAATAATTAGAGATTGAATATGTAGTTGAAAAACTTCTGTATGGCCATGGGCGTTATTAATGACTATGGAAAAACTTGATCTGGTGGTCTGAAACATAAGATCTATTACATTACTATAAAATAGAGTTAGTTGCAAAGGTGACTTTGCGGTAAATATGACTTGTGGCAAATGTAGCTTGCAAAAGCAACTATGATGCTTACTCTCGTCCCGATTGAAATTAAAGACATTTGTTTTGTCTTATCCAATCTCATTTTCAAATCAAAAACTAAAAATATATCATGGGACAAAATCCACGGGATTGCCAACCCAACTCTCCACTCTTTTGATCTTTTGTGTTGCGTTGATCATATATATATATATATATATATTTTAATTTTAATTATGGTTATAAATTATTTTTCATTTGGTTTAAAATGGTATATGATGAATGCAGCGATGGCAATTTGTGATACGGCTTGTCAATTCAACACAAACCGATCGACACTAGGTAAGCGAATTCAGATTGATTTGAAATGACATGATCATTGTTGGTATCACATATTTATTAATCATGTTACTAATACATCAACACATTTATGATCCATGTTAACTGATATCGGCTTCAATGTTTTATATCTAGTAAAGCAATTTTTTTAGAAGCTTCAGCAAAAAAAATAAAATAATAACAATAACAAAACCATAAATAATAATAATAATAATAATATAATAATAATAATAATAATTGTTGACGGTGGATTTTGGTCTCAGGGTAATATTGGAATATCACTCCCGAGGAAATCCTCCTCCAACTGTGAATTTGTTTGGTTATGGGGGACCAAAGGCAAATTAACGGAAAACAAGAAAATACGCCAATCAGACAAGGTGATTTAACGTGGTTCGGCGGATTTTGGGATCCGACCTACGTCCACGGGCAAGAACAGGATGGTGCTTTTTATTACTCAAATTCACTCCTCAGATCTCCTCTTTGCTTTTACAAATCAGAGCTCTATGACACTAATCTCTTACTCTTGTGATGATTTTTAGATGCCCTTTTACACATGCTCTACCCTTCTATTTATAATAATACAGAAATCAGATTCCTATTTGTATAAGAAATCCTATTTGAACCCAATCTTCTCTTCTTGTAGGGTTTCCTGATCCGGTATTGCCTTCTTCTTCTGCTTTCCCTTTTGGATTCTGACTCTCTCTCTCTTGTGAAAGTAGGATGTTTTTCTCTATCTTATCCATAAGCATGGTGTGCTGTTATCTTGAACGCGGTCCGTCGTCTGGTCGGTCTTTAATGAGGTCGGCCATGACAATCTTTTATGCTGAGAACGTTCCTGCCGACATCTATAGTGCTCGGTCGTATGAACCAAGTGGTCGGTCTTCACATGAACTGGCCGGGTCGGCCTCATGATCTCAACCAGACAGCGAATTTACCCTTTTGTCCTTGTCGTACTGTCTTAAATGCTGTAGCGCCTGAAAACACCATCAACATCTGTCCCCTAGTTCTCGGTTCCAACGAGTATGTGAGTTGGTGCCGGGAACTATATGAAGAGGGTGTGCTGATTGTCTATGCTGGTAGTCGTCCCAAGATGTGAGAAGGAATTTTCTTGCCGTTCCAATCATCTTTCCTCGAGACGTACAACCATCATGTCTCTTTAAATGCCTATCAAATCAACTTTAGGGTTTCTTCTAATGCTCGACACTTGTCACACATCCGCGGGGTTCCCGCCAAAAGAGAGGACGAATCGACCGTGCAGAGACGTTTTTTACAGTGGGCTAATCTCAGCCGTCTGTTTGAACTTGGGAGGCCCCTCTCGTAGCTGACACTTGGCGTTCATCCGGGCTCTTCCTTTAGATCCAATGGTCACGAGCATCCTGGTCACGGATATAAGAAGGGGAGGCTTCCACTGTTCCATCTTTTTCGGCAATTTCTCCTTCCTCTCTGCAAGTACCTTTGCTCATTTTTGCATCTCGGATTTCAACCGCGGGCTTCGTTCTCTGCTGCGAGTATAAGGAGCGGGCATTACCGTACTGCACGACCTCCTGTTTTTGAGAAGAGCAAGTAAGTCTTCTGAGCGACCTCTCATCTTTTTCTCTATGCAGTGTTTCTGTTTGTTTATTTTGCTTAGGGAGAGACTTGTGGTTTTGCTGGGTCTTGCTTTAGGGCACTTCTTTAGAGACTCCAAATCTAGTTTTAGCACGGGCACCGTGGGTAGCTTCTCGTAGACTGATTCTCCCCCTTTCTCTGTTTTTCTGGGTGTCAGGGATGTCTGACAGTAATTCTTCCTCCGAAAGGCCTGTCAAAATCTCAACTTCCCCTGCTGAAGAGCTCTCCTCGGGCTCAGGGGCGCCCAGTGTAGAAGATCTCGACACTACCCCCACCCCTTCTGAGGTCGAAAATGACTCCTATCATCAGAGGGTTCCTCGGAAGGACCCAGAGCCTGGAGAACTTGGGTCGTCGGCTCTGGATATGAACCGTCCTTCTAAGATAACTGAGGATGATCTGGCGTTATTGCGGCAACGATACAGCATCCCGATAGATATTGCTCTAGAAGTTCCCGGTCCAATGGATCGTGCTAGTCAGCCTGACGAGGGCTCGGTGGCGCTTCTTCCTATCTTTTTTGAATGTGGGCTGCGGCTGCCGATGCAACGCTACTTCGCTTGGATGCTGGCCGAGATGGAGCTTGCCCCTTGCCAATTGAGCTTGAATAGCTGGAGGATCCTGGCCGGCATATATGTGGTCTGGCACCGGGCAGGTTTAGGTGTACCTTGCTTGGAAGAGGTGAAGAGGTGTGTACCGTTTGAAGTCTAACCCAAAGACTCACTACGGTTGGTATTACCTCTCTGCTTACGATAGCTCGTCCAACCTTGTCCAGAAGCTCCCTGATTCCAACAAGAACTTCAAGGACTCTTGGTTCTGGGCAACTGGGGATTGGGGTCGGGTTTTGAGATCGTTTGAGGAGGATGTCTCGGTTCCAGACATCTTCAGGGCTGGAGGTTAGGAGTCTAACGCCCCTTCATTCTTTCTTTGTCCCCGTTCTCCAGTTTCTTTTAGGTTTTCTAACTTCTTTGGTTCCTCCCAGCTTGTTGGCGAGATGCTCCAAAGGTTTCTCGCCAGGTTCGGAGGCGGGTACATTGGGCTCGGGGATATGCTGCCCCTGGAGGAATTTGGTTAATGACGCGGCTTTTGTTGAGTCAGGCCTCATTCAGACCGTCCCTCCGGAAGTATCTGGCCGGTTAGGTAGGTGTCTGATGGCTGTTTTAATGATCTTTCCTGTTTGTTTCATCATGTTTGATATCTTTGCTATATGCTCGGTCCCTGACTTCCTTCTTTTTTTTTTTTTTTTTTTTTGGTAGGCATGTCGAAGAGGCCAAAGTTCCTTGAAAAGTTGGCCGGTACAGTGAAGAAGGCCGGCCGTGCTGAAACTTCCCAGGTGCGGACCGATCTCGTTGAGAATATATCTCCTGGACAAGTTCAAACAAGTGTTCGGGGGCTGTCCTCACCTTCTGGCGTGCAATCATCAGGATCTGCTCACCTTGCCAGTCCGCCGAAACCTCTTAGAGAAGAGGAGGCGTCAGTTCGGGACCGAGGAGACCGAGTTGGCCCAGGAGGGAGAAGACGAGGGAGCTGCTCCAGTCAAGAGGAAGGACATTCGTAGGGGGAAGAAGTCCTCTGAAAGTTCCTCCAGGAAACGGAAGGGCCCTGTGGTCCTCGGGGTGGACGACTTGGGAGAGAGCATCCGGGAGGCTACCTCTCACCTAGTGCCGGCTTTTAATGAATTGGCCGAGGTTTCCCCCGGGGGAGGTCTCGAGGTATGAAGATGTGTCTCCCGAGGGTGTTGTGGCTGAGATGAGTTCTCAGATGGCGAAGGTACTTTTACTCCCCTTCTCGGTTTTTTGGATCTTGGTTCTCTCTTTTCTTGTATTTGACTCCTTCCTCCCTTTTTGTGTGCAGGCCAACTACCTTATGGCCAAGAACAAGGGTCTTCTTCTGACTCTGCTGTCCGAGGGCGGTCAGGCCCAGAGGCTTCAAAGTCGCCTTTCCGAAGTGGAGGCAAAGCTAGCTGACCGGGAGGAGGTGATTAAGAATCTCGAGGCGGCCGCTGTTGAGAGTTTCAAAACGAACAAGGCTCTCAAAGCAGCTGCTGTGCTAGAAAGGAAACTTGCTGATAATGCCAGGGAGGACCTGAAGGTTGCCCAATCTGAGATTGGCGTTCTGAAGGGGAAGGTAGCAAGTGCTGAGGCCAAGGTGAAGAACAAAGATGAGGAAGTTGCTCGGGCCCGAGATAGTCTTGAAAGGAAGAAAACCGAGCTTGAGGAGAGGGAGATTGATCTCGAGGAGAGAGAGAGCGAGCTGGAAAAGAGAGAAGCTGATCTCGAGGCCGAGAAGGAGGCCATCCGTCTCGAGGGAGTTGGTGATTGTGCCGAGATGATACCGATGGTGCTGCCGAGCCTGAATATGGACCCTATCTACGCGGCCATCAGTTACTGTAAGGGGGATATTTCTGAGGAAGAGTTTCAAAAGTGGATCCCTCCCCCACCTGAGGAGGTGATGGATCCCGCCCCCATCTCGGTTATTCCGGCTCCTGAGGTTCCTCCTGAAGAAGGATCGGAGGTTCCTGCCATGGACGAGGACTGCCTTGAGATCCCTCCTCCTGATGCCGAAGTTGTAGCTCTCCTCCTTCTGATGCTGAAGTCGCAGCCCCTCCTCCTGATGCCGAGCCGCTCCTTCCGTCATTTGAGCCAACTGAGGGAGAAGTTTCTGCCCCTGCGCGGGATGAATGAGAAAGGGTAACCCTGCCGGGGCCCTATGTAACTTTTTCCTGTAATAATATTACAACTTGTATTTATATACATTTATGCATTTATGTTTGTTTATTTCTTTCTTCTTTTTCTTCTCCTTTTTATGCTTCTTGTCATTGTTGCAATTTTAAAGCCCATCAGGGGCCAGCACGAGTTAGAGGGGTCTGGATTGACCCTGTGAATAGTGAGGTATTTGGACCCGGGGGAATGTTATGTCCCCGGTTCGGAGAGCTGACTTGGCGGGGCGTATCTTGACCCCGAGCGGAGTGAGATATTTGGGTTCTGGGGGAATGTTACCTCCCCAGTCCGAAGCGGCCGACTCGGTGGGACGTAACCCGACCCCGAGCTGAGCGAGATACTTGGGTTCTGGGGGAATGTCACCTCCCCGGCCGAAGCGGCTGACTCGGTGGGACCAACCCAACTCCGAGTGTTTGAATTACTTGGCCTGGGGGAATGTTAGTCCCCAGTCCAAAGACAGACTCGGGGGGCATTGCCCGACCCCGAGCTTTTAGAATCATTGGCACTGGGGGAATGTTACGTCCCCAGTCCAAAGACAGACTCCGGGGGAATGTTACGTCCCCGAGCTGTAAGAATCACTTGGCACTGGGGGAATGTTACGTCCCCAGTCCAAAGACAGACTCGGTGGGAATGCCCGACCCCGAGCTGTTTCAATCTCTTGGCCCTGGGGGAATGTTACGTCCCCAGTCCAAAGACAGACTCGGTGGGACATCGCCCGACCCCGAGCTGTTTCAATCTCTTGGCCCTGGGGGAATGTTACGTCCCCAGTCCAAAGACAGACTCGGTGGGACATTGCCCGACCCCGAGCTGTTTAGAATCACTTGGCACTGGGGGAATGTTACGTCCCCAGTCCAAAGACAGACTCCGGGGGAATGTTACGTCCCCGAGCTGAAGAATCACTTGGCACTGGGGGAATGTTACGTCCCCAGTCCAAAGACAGACTCGGTGGGAATCGCCCGACCCCGAGCTGTTTCAATCTCTTGGCCCTGGGGGAATGTTACGTCCCCAGTCCAAAGACAGACTCGGTGGGACATCGCCCGACCCCGAGCTGTTTCAATCTTTGGCCCTGGGGGAATGTTACGTCCCCAGTCCAAAGACAGACTCGGTGGGGCATTGCCCGACCCCGAGCTGTTTAGAATCATTGGCACTGGGGGAATGTTACGTCCCCAGTCCAAAGACAGACTCCGGGGGAATGTTACGTCCCCGAGCTGTAAGAATCACTTGGCACTGGGGGAATGTTACGTCCCCAGTCCAAAGACAGACTCCGGGGGAATGTTACGTCCCCGAGCTGTAAGAATCACTTGGCACTGGGGGAATGTTACGTCCCCAGTCCAAAGACAGACTCGGTGGGACATCGCCCGACCCCGAGCTGTTTCAATCTCTTGGCCCTGGGGGAATGTTACGTCCCCAGTCCAAAGACAGACTCGGTGGGACATCGCCCGACCCCGAGCTGTTTCAATCTCTTGGCCCTGGGGGAATGTTACGTCCCCAGTCCAAAGACAGACTCGGTGGGACATCGCCCGACCCCGAGCTGTTAGAATCACTTGGCACTGGGGGAATGTTACGTCCCCAGTCCAAAGACAGACTCCGGGGGGATGTTCGTCCCCGAGCTGTAAGAATCACTTGGCACTGGGGGAATGTTACGTCCCCAGTCCAAAGATAGATTGTGGTGGTGGTTTTTTTTCGCTTTTTCAAAGGGTTTTGCCAGAAAATGAATTTTTATTCATGCTTGGGGGCGTGCTGCCCTCTTTACAACAGTTGTTCCGGTTCGTTGTTTTGCCGGTTTCTGCAAAAAAGAAAGAAAATGGAAGAAAGGAAAGTTGATCTTCATGGGAAGTACTTTCTTAACATCTCGGCGTTCCATGGTTTCTTCAACCTCGTGCCGTCCAGACGCCCCAGGATGTAGGCCCCTGGTCTTACCATCTCAATGATTTTGTAAGGTCCTTCCCACTTGGCACCTAACGAACCCTCTTCAGGTCGTCGGGTGTTCAGAGTCACTTTTCTTAGCACTAGATCACCTGGCAGGAAGGAGCGGGTCCGAACTCTCTTATTGTAGAATCGGGCCATTCTCTGTTGGTAGATGGCTGCTCTTACTGCTGACTGCTCTCTTCTTTCTTCGATCAGGTCGAGGTGATTTTTGATAAGTTCTTTGTTCCATTCGTTTTCAAAGTGGCGGACCCGGTGGGTTGATATTCCGATCTCTGCCGGGATGACGGCCTCACATCCGTATGATAGGGAGAAGGGTGTCTCTCCTGTTGAGTCCTTGAAGGTCGTTCGGTGTGCCCACAGTACCTCCGGTAGCTCCTCGACCCATAGGCTTTTGCTTGATCCGAGCCGAGCTTTCAGGTTTGACTTGATGATTTTATTGGTGGCTTCAACCTGTCCGTTCGACTTGGGATGGGCCGGCGAGGCGAATTTCAAGGTTATCTGGAGGTCTTCACAAAGTTTCCTGAATCCCCTGCTGTCGAACTGCTTTCCGTTGTCGGTGATGATCGCTTGGGGGATTCCGAACCGACAGATTATATTTCTTTTCAGGAACTCTGTGGCCTTCTTTTCTGTGATGGTGGACAAGGGCTCTGCTTCTACCCATTTGGTAAAGTAGTCTATGGCCACGATTGCATATTTTGCCTGGCCTCGTCCTTTCGGCATCGGCCCTATGATGTCTAGCCCCCACTGTGCGAAGGGCCAGGGGCTGGATATGGTGGTTAGCTGCTCTGCCGGCTGATGGTAGAGGTTGGCATGCTTCTGGCAACCTTCGCATTTCCGTGCCACCCTCACGCCATCCTGGTGCATGGTTGGCCAGTAAAACCCTTGCCTCAAGGCTTTGAAGGCGATTGATCTTCCCCCGGCATGGCTCCCGCAGATGCCTGCGTGAATCTCCCTGAGTACGTAGTCTGCTTCTTCTGGTGCTAAACATCTTAGGAGGGGTACGGTGTATCCTCTCCGGTAGAGTACTCCTTCAATCAGGGAAAACTTGGTGCTCTTGAACTTCAGCTTCCTGGCCTCCTTTTTATCTTTAGGGGTTTCTCCTGTTTCCAGATATCTCCTGATCGGCTGCATCCATGAATCTTTGCTTTCTTCTTCTAGTACGTCCACCTCTGTCTCCCCTATGCTTCTTTCTTGGAGGTATATAAGAGGGATTACCCTGGGGTTTTCTGTCTTCATTGAAGAGGCAAGCCTGGCCAGGGAATCTGCTTCGCAGTTGTCTTCTCGTCCGACCTGTTTGAAGAGTACGTTTCCCACTTTCTCCACCCACTTCTTTACTTCGGCTAAGTAAGCTACCATGGCTGGTTCTCTGGCTTGAAAATCTCCTTTCAGCTGCTGTATTGCTAGCTGAGAGTCACTCCTGATCACTACATCGTGGACTCCTACTACCGTACACAGCCTTAGTCCGGCCAGTATCGCCTCGTACTCTGCTTCATTGTTTGTAGTTTTGAAGGCGAATTTGAGGGCGAGCAGTATTTCTTCTCCCTTCTCACTTTTTAGTGCTACCCCTGCTCCGTATCCGTGCGAGCTTGCGGACCCGTCCACAGACATTTCCCAACTGTTTTTCTCCACGGCCAGGACCTGTGGTTCTGTGAGCTCTGCTATGAAGTCTGCTAAGGCCTGCCCTTTTATTGCTGTTCTCGGGAGGTAGGAGATGTCATGCTCGCTTATTTCTACCGACCACTTCATTAGTCTCCCTGAGGCCTCAGGTTTTTGCAAGATTTGTCTCAGGGGATAATCCGTGTATACCTTGATAGGATGGGCTTGAAAGTAGGGTCGTAACTTCCGGGCCGCAGTGATTAGGGATAGGGCAATGAGTTCGTGTGTGGGGTATCGTGTTTCTGCGTCCAGCAGGGCTTTACTGATGTAGTAAACCGGTTTCTGGACATGGTCGGTCTCTTGTACTAGTGCCGAGCTTACTGCGTGCTTTGAGACGGCCAAGTATAGATATAGTGTCTCCCCTGGAGGGGTTTGGCTAAGAGAGGGGGTTGTGCCAGGTATTGTTTCAGGTGCTGGAAGGCCTCTTCACACTCGGGTGTCCAGTCGACCCCTTTTTGAGCTTTTTTGATGATTTTGAAGAAAGGATGGCACTTGTCGGTTGCTCGTGAGATGAATCGGTTGAGTGCGGCGATTCTTCCTGTGAGGCTTTGTACTTCCTTAACTGTCCGGGGTGATTTCAGGTCTAGCACGGCTTGTATCTTTTGCGGGTTCGCCTCAATGCCTCGTGAACTTACCATGTAGCCCAGAAATTTTCCTGAGGCTACCCCGAATGCACACTTCTCCGGATTGAGCTTTAAACTGTGTTTCCTCAGGAGTTCGAAAGTTTTCTTCAGGTCGGCCACATGGTCTCTTGGTTTTTCGGACATAGTTATCATGTCGTCGACATATACCAGCATGGTTGTGCCGATGAGCGGTTTGAAGATTTTGTTCACCAGTCTCTGGAAAGTTGCCCCTGCATTCTTCAACCCGAAAGGCATTACTTTATAACAGTACAGCCCTTGGTCAGTGATAAATGTGGTCTTCTCCTCGTCCGCAGGGTGCATCTTGACTTGATTGTATCCCGAGAAAGCGTCCATGAAGCTTAGCAGCCCTTGGCAGGCTGTTGTATCTACCAGTTGGTCTATATTTGGGAGGGGAAAGCTGTCTTTTGGACATGCTTTGTTGAGGTCGGTGAAATCTACGCACATTCTCCACTTTCCGTTAGATTTTTTCACCAGTACTACGTTGGACACCCACTCTGGGTATTTTACTTCCCGGATGAAACCGGCTTTCAGCAATTTTTCCACCTCGGTTGCTACTGCTCCGCACCGCTCCTGGTTGAATATTCTCCTCTTCTGCTTTACTGGTTTGTGTAATGGGTTCACTGCTAAGCGATGGCTTACGAATTTTGGGTCGATTCCGGGCATGTCATCGTGTCCCCATGCAAAAACGTCGGGGTACCCTTGCAGACATTCCAACAAGTCTTTTCTTAGGGCCTGGTCTAAACTTCCCCCTATTTTTATGTTTTTCTTTGGCCCGAATAGCTTTACTTCTTCTAATTCTTCGGCTGCTCCGAGCCGTGCAGCTCCATCGGGCCGAGGAGCAGGGTCTTCCCTCGTGTTCTCGTCGTCCTCGTCCCTCTGTCTCTTCTTGGTGCTTTTTTCCACGCAGAGGGTCTCTCGTGAGTAAGTGGCAAAACAGCTGCGGGCTACCTTCTGGCTTCCGCATATGATCCCGATCCCTTCCCGTGTGGGGAATTTCAATTTTAAGTAGTAACAGGACATTGCAGCCTTGGTTCTCATCATGAAGGGGCGGCCGACAATGACTTGATAACTGCTCATGCAGTCTACTACAGTGAAGTTTATCATGATTGTTCGGGTTTTGGGGGCGGCTCCGATTGTCATTGCTAGTTGAATTCTTCCCAGCGGGATGACCGTTGATCCCCCGAAACCGTACAGGGGGGTGATGTCTTTGGTTAGAGCTGTGCATTCTACCCCCAGGCTCTCCAAAGTTTCTTTGGAAATTATGTCTACTGCGCTCCCGGGGTCCACCAAGATCCTGTCCACTTCTGTGCCGCCGATTGTTGCTTTGATTATTAGTGCGTCGTCATGGGGGAAACTTACCCCCTGAGCGTCTTCATCGGTGAACATGATGGGTGTCGACCGACTTCCTCGGGTGTTTGGGATTTTTTCTGTTTTCAGCACCTCTGTCCCCCGTGCTCGGCTATAATTTTTCCTCGACCGGTTAGAGTCCCCGGCCAGCGTTGCCCCTCCTGCGATGACGTTCACCTCTCGATTCCTTGCCCTTTGTCTGGCGGCCATGATCTCGTGGTCTATGTAATTGTTCAGGTACCCGTTCCGGGCCAGGTCCTCCATTTGTTCCCGCAGGTCCTTGCATTCATCGGTTGTGTGTCCTTTTAGATTGTGGTGCAGGCAGTAGGATCTTTTGTTTTTTCTGTCTGGGGGGAACCTCCTGAGGTCGGGCTCTATTAAGAGGCCTTTCTCTCGTATCTCCATGATGATTTCCCCTGGCGGCTTGCTTAGGGGAATATATGCTTCCTCTCGGACCACATGGTTTACTTGAGTTGCGGGCCTTTTGCTTTGATCCTTTTGTGCCATTGGTTTGAACTCTCTGGGTCTTGGATTGAACTTCCGGAATTCTCTCTCCGGTCGCCGATGGTCTTCTCTCCTGGTTACCCTTTCTCTGGCGGTTGTCCCTCTCCGGGATACCTTCTCCTCGCTTTCTAGTAGAACGTACTTCCTGGCCACCTCTAGTGCGGTAGCGTAGTCTGGTGTCTCGTGGATCCTCAGGTGGGTCCACAGTTTCCCGACCCTTAGGGCCCCTTTAGACTTTCCAGGGCTTCCTGGGATTCGTACCCTCCGACCTCGAGTACAGTGTTGTGATACCTTTCAATGAAGCTTTTCAGTGTTTCGTCGTCTCCTTGCTTCATGAGCCTTAGTTCTCCTATTGTTTTTTTAGGGGTGCAGGCTCCTTTGAAATGTCGGATAAACGACTTTTTAAGTTGGGAGAAGCTCTGAATGCTCCTCGGGGCCAAACTTCTATACCATAGGATGGCAGGTCCCCCTAAAGTTAAGGGAAATACTTTGCATATGGCGTCGCCCGTTACTCCCTGTACTTCCATCAGGAGGACAAAGTTTTCAATGTGGGATTTTGGGTCGGAGTGGCCTTTGTATGGTGCCATGGTCGGCATGTTAAATCGTTTCGGAAACTGTGCTGCTTTTATTTCTTCCGTAAGGGGAGACCCCTCTTCCTCGCCTCGGGTGTCTCCCGCCCCGATCTTCAGGCTTTCTCCCCATCTGGTCATCTCTTTTTTCAACCAAGATTTTATTTCGCGGGTTGTGCCCCCGTGCCGCCTCCTGTGTTCTTCTGTTCGCTGTCGCCCCGGGAGTGGCGTTCTTTAAACTCAGAGGTCTCCTGTACGTCCTCGTTATACTTTCTATCCTCCCTCTTGGGGTTGTAAAAACTGTCGGAGGAGGGGTCGGGCGATTGTTCCTCCTCTTCTTCTTCCCATGTGTCTTCTGATCTTCCTACCACCGCAGATCTTATCCCATAGGGGCCTCTCTTTCTGGGTCCCTCGTCTTCACTTACATCTACTACTCTTTTCCCTCTTTCTCTCTTCTGTCCGGCCTCGGTTTCAGTTCTCTCGTTGTTTGATCCTTCCATTCTTTCTAGTCGATCCATCATACCTCATCCCATCTTCCATTCTTTTCATCCAGTCTATTGCCGGACCTCCTGGTTGGTGATTTCCGTCCTCCGCCATTTGTCTTATCACGTGAACTGCTTTTTGTGAAGTTCCCCACAGACGGCGCCAACTGTTGACGGTGGATTTTGGTCTCAGGGTAATATTGGAATATCACTCCCGAGGAAATCCTCCTCCAACTGTGAATTTGTTTGGTTATGGGGGACCAAAGGCAAATTTAGCGGAAAACAAGAAAATACGCCAATCAGACAAGGTGATTTAACGTGGTTCGGCGGATTTTGGGATCCGACCTACGTCCACGGGCAAGAACAGGATGGTGCTTTTTATTACTCAAATTCACTCCTCAGATCTCCTCTTTGCTTTTACAAATCAGAGCTCTATGACACTAATCTCTTACTCTTGTGATGATTTTTAGATGCCCTTTTACACATGCTCTACCCTTCTATTTATAATAATACAGAAATCAGATTCCTATTTGTATAAGAAATCCTATTTGAACCAATCTTCTCTTCTTGTAGGGTTTCCTGATCCGGTATTGCCTTCTTCTTCTGCTTCCCTTTTGGATTCTGACTCTCTCTCCTTGTGAAAGTAGGATGTTTTTCTCTATCTTATCCATAAGCATGGTGTGCTGTTATCTTGAACGCGGTCCGTCGTCTGGTCGGTCTTTATGAGGTCGGCCATGACAATCTTTTATGCTGAGAACGTTCCTGCCGACATCTATAGTGCTCGGTCGTATGAACCAAAGTGGTCGGTCTTCACATGAACTGGCCGGGTCGGCCTCATGATCTCAACCAGACAGCGAATTTACCCTTTTGTCCTTGTCGTACTGTCTTAAATGCTGTAGCGCCTGAAAACACCATCAACATAATAATAATAATAATAATAATAATAATAAAAAATAAATAATTAGGGGTGTACATAACCTAATTTTAAGTTTTTCTAATCCCTACCTCATCTTGGAGTCAAACTTCAGAGACTAGCCGAAAAATGAAACTGAAAGCTAATCAACTACATCCTATAAGCTTTTGGAAAATATATTAAAAACATATTAAATTGGTGAAATTAAATTTAAATATTAAAGTTATATATCAAAATATATAACTTGTATTGACAGTTGTTTTTCGTTATAAGGGTAATTTGGAAAATTGATCTCTCGAACAAAACTCCATTAGCAGTGAATTTGTTTGATTAGTAGGGAACCAAAACAAACTTAACAAATAGACAGATAAATCATGGAGACAATGATTTACGTGGTTCGACAGAGAGTTGCTTCAACCTACGTCAACATGAGAGAAATGAGGTATTTTACGAATGCTTGGGGTCAAGACTGAACCCGAGCTACAAACAGTGTGGTGAGCTTATAATGATAAAAATAAGCACCTTGAGTCTTACAACTTGCCTGACCGGCGTAAACACACACGTATAACGCAAGCGCACGTATCGTTCAAGTAGTATAAAAATATCGATCCCACGATGACTTAATTCCTACTGTTGTTATTAATTGTTGAATCTATTTATTTACAAATATCTAATTAAATGGATAAGAGAGATATTGTTTGTTTGATTGGTTGAATGGCTTTACTAAATAAATAAATAAATAAAAAGACAAAAGAAAATACTAAAGAAAATACAAAAGACACAAAGATCTAGGGTTGTGATTTCTTCCAATACCATTTTAAAGATGAAGTGATTATTATATAGATGGGTAAAACATTGATTTATTAACCTGGAACACGAAATTATGCGAAAGCATCTGTCGATGGTCAGACACAAATACCCAGTGTAACCCAATTGAACCATATTCCTATGTCAACCACATTATCTGGATTCATTAAGATTGAGTTCCAATTATGGCTACCCTCGCCCGACAGGTATATTCCTATCCTGTAAGGAAATCTATTAAAGGGTTATCTATCCTCAAGGAAGATCGTGGGCTATTGAGTCTAAGGTCTTAAACTTAAAATCCCTATGTCTAGTTCATTTTAAGTTTACCTAATCAATTTTATTAATGGCCAATTAATAAAAAGCATTAAGATTAAGACTCAATAAATAAATCTTATAATACCCAAACTATAATCTAACCCTTATAAACCGGTGATATTGAAATTCATCACAACCCCAGATAACTATTTAGTTACAACACATAACTAGGACTAATAACTGAAAAATAAAAGACATAAAGTAAAAATACTGAAAAGTAAAAGACATAAAGTAAAAAGTAAAATAAATGCTAAGGTAAAAGGAATTACTTTTACTACTACTTATTTAGAAATCTCCCATAAAATAATATATAAACTTGTTATAATATTACCAACCGACCAATCTGGCGGTATCCTGATTAAGTCAAATTAAGTCCAACCAGCCATATAGGCGGTAATATTTGTCCATAATCCAGCCATAAAGGCGGTACCAAAATAAATTTACCAACCGACCAATCTGGCGGTATCCTTGATTAGTCAGGTTTAAACAAGATTAAATTGAATTGCCAACCGACCAATATAGCGGTATCCTTTATTAATCAGTATTTTAAATAGTGAATATATTATTTTTAAGGGAGATTAATCTAAATAGTAAAAGTAAAAGAATTACCTTTCACCCTAGCTGGGAAATTACCTCCTCATTACTGAAAAAAATAAAACTAAAAATTAAAGAAAGAAAAGTACTGTGCGTAAAAGTAAATTGCGGAAAGTAAAAACTGAAAAGTAAAGAAAAGAAAGTGCGAAATGAAAATTAATTACTGAAAACTAAAATAAACAAACTAGATACAATCTTCTTATTTATTCATTAAGAATTTCAAAGAAGAAAGTATGAATTTTACAAATGAAATGGCTTGGAATTTATAGGCAAAATTTTGCCACCATCAAATCATCAATCAATTTCTCCACCAAATCCATTATTAATTTCTCCACTAATTACTCCACCAAATCCATAATTGCTCCACTAATTTCTTATCTTGTTTGGTGGTGATTTGATAATTTTTATTAATTAATATTTTGCTTTGAAAATGATTGATAATGACTTTTAATAATTACACTTCACACACTTCTGGATGGTTCATCAATTTCGGTCATGTAATCATCAGAATTTGAAAATATGTTCTCTTTAAAAGTTGTATATCTTTGAGTCTTCTTTAATCTGGCACTTGAATCAGCTCAATCCGATATCTGAGTACAAAGTTATGCCCAAAATACGACAGATGCGCAAAACTGGAATTTCCAAAACTGCACTTCGTCAAAACGCCCTTTCAAGTTTCCAATCTCCAAAATTATATATCAAGTCCAATAATTACCCTTATTTGATCCACATTTCGTCCTAAATGATTTCATTGAGTCCCGATATTATTTTATCTGCAAAATAAAATAAAACATATCAAAACGTTCATCAAACCCGAGAAACTAAACAAAATATTAAGTAAAAGGGGCGGTAAATATTGATATATTTTCCGCTCATCACACCCCCAAACCTAAGATTGTGCTAGTCCTCGAGCAAAACAACAAAATAAAATTAAAATTAAACCAAGCCACTTTCGTAGGGATCACGGTTGCATTTAGCATATGCAACAAGCCTTTAAACCCCTAGGTGTCCCTAGTGGACGAGTTATAGTCTCGTGAGGGCTTACAGCAACGATACCCACAAACGTTTTACAAAAGTAAAAAGGTAGTAAAACTAATGCACACAAAAGCAAAAAGACAAGCGAAAAGAGAATAAAGATGTTAGTGACTAATCAGGTGAAACTTCTACTCCAAGTCAATAGTTGTTTTGTTTCATTCTAAATTACAGAATAAGTAAACTCTCCGATTATTTTTACCATTCTCCATATACACAGCCAACAAAATATTAAAAACTCATTTTTTTGCCCACAACAGTCATAAGTGTAGTTGATAAGAGAGTAATATTTTTGTCCTAAAGTTCTATCAGATTAACACCTTTTGGTAGCAATGGAATAATTTTTCTCATTTTTCTGATTTTTTCTTTGATTTTTTCTTTTTCTATTTTTTTATTTATATACAATATCTTCCATCTATGTAGCGAGTGTTAGGTCGGTGGCTCCCTTCCAAGGGCAACAGGGGCACCAGGTGTTAAGACACCCCTACAGACTTAATTACCCAGACTTCAGATATATATATTTTTTGCAGTATCTTTGATCCATGTAACGAGCTTTGGGCCAGTGACTCCCAAACCAGTTGGCTTTAGGGCACTAGGTGTTAAAACACCCTTACAGACTTAATAACTCGGATCTCAGACGTTTTTTTTTTTTTTTTTTTTTTTTTTTTTACTCCATTGCTTTTTGAGATGCTTCCTCCAATTAAACTAGAGCACTGAATACTACAAACTTTTCAATTTAGCTCATGTCCGTATGTTACTATATATGTTGATAATATCTGTTAACTAAACATATGAAGATTCATTTTTAGTCAGTTTTAAGGAGAATTCACAAATTAAATAATTCAAAATGAAATAAACAAAAATTAACTTGTTTCGAAATAGGTTTGAGATACGTATCAGGAGTGGAAACTCCTTACTCAGCTATCTCTCACCAATTTCACCTTTTTAGTCAGAATAAAAATAAAATACACAAAAACGCAAAATATTTTTATAATTTTTGAAAATTTTTCAATTTTTTTTGTATTTTTCGAAATATTTTGGACTAAAAAATAAAAATAACACACAAATGGAAAAAAACACAAGGTACTGATCAACTAATTCCCTCCCCCAAACCTAAATGAGACATTGTCCACAATATCTTAAACAATAGAAGAAGAGTTTAGAAGATAATACCTGGTTAGCAGAAATTCTACAGGAAATTAAAGGTTAAGATCCAGATTAACCCGACGCCTCTTACCACGATCGTCCCCAGACCAATTTATCTTTGAAATGATAGGGTCAACTTGTGGTTCATAGGCTATGAGTTGGTCTATTAGATCCGAAGCAGTTCTGGCAGTGAAGAGGAGTTCTTTCATAGGTTTTGACACGAACCCATTTCTCCGAGCATCATCAAGAAACACACAAAGAAAATCATAAAATCCATCAACGTTAAGCAGTCCAAGCGGTTTCTGGTGTATGTTCAGGTTCGCCCAAGATAGAACTATAAAAATTTCCTCCAATGTGCCCAAGCCACCTGGCAAAGCGATAAAAGCATCAGCACGGTTAATCATTTCTACCAGTCGTTCAGACATACCTGGCACGATCAGTTCCTCTCCGTTTGATGAACCAATAAGATTTGCCTCTGCCAAAGGTTTTGGGATGATTCCCAAAACATGACTGCCTCCTTCCTGTACAGCCTTTGAAACGATCCCCATAAGTCCAAGATTTCCTCCGCCATATATTAAGTGCATATTCCTTGCAGCTAAGACTCGACCCAATTCCTGTGCTGCTTCTATGTATTGTGGCTTAGTACCAACACTACTACCGCAAAACACGCAGATGTTTTCAACTCGTCTTCTTGAAGTGGCTTCCATATTTTTTTTTGTATTTCTTTTTCAACTCTGGACGCCTTCAAAAGTGCAATGACGGGCTGAATTTATAGTACCTGAAAAAGGGTGAGTAATAATAGCACTAATATCTTCCAAAGGACGATTGTTAGCTAAACAACAAAAGAGATCGTGAAAGGTCAAAAAGTCTGGATCCTGTCTACGAAAATAAAGATAATTACAATAGAAAAGCGAATCAAAGCAATAATTACAGCAACGGAATTGTGTACGCAATACGCCACTCGCTTAGTATAAATTCATTAGGATGTGTCTCAAGATTTCATTCCTTATTCAGCCATCGCTAATGAATTGTTTCTCATCTTTGATTGCCAAACACAATTCCTTCTGTCTTAAAATGCTTCGTTTGTGCCTTTCCCTACAAAAATAACACACAAAATTAAAAAGTTCACACAAAATATGAAAACAAATTACAACAAATTGCATGGGTTGCCTCCCTGCTAGCGCTAAATTTTTCGTCTTCAGCTAGACGTGACTGAAATTCATCTGTTAAAGAGGTTTCAATGTCGTTTTGGATGTCCGATTAAAGACAATCCCGTGAGCGTTGCTTTTGAAGGGTCTCTTCCAACGGTAAAGTGGCAAAAAGAGTTTTGTCTCATTCAGTACTCGTGCCACCTTTTTGCTCCTTGTTACTCCAGTGGTTCCTGCAAAGAAAGAAAGAAAATCAGGAGGTCTCGTATGATGCTTGACTTGGAATGGAAATTCCATTATGTCAAGCTTCTGGTTGATATCTTTAATTTGTACTCCCCAAAACAGCGATGTTTCTCCTGAATGCTCTGGATCTTTATTAAGGTCAGACATTTGCTCCTCCATTTGCTCTGTTTCTTGCTCCACCTTCTCTTCACAGATGTATTGTAAAATTCTTGTATTCATCTCTTCATCTGTCATCTGTGAAATACATGCTTCAAAATTGTCAACCCGAGGATGCAAAGATGTTTCTGACATTAGGTTTTCATCCTCTGATACGACTAGAATGGATGGTTCAGATAGATCTTCTTCAAACATCAAGGTAAAGCATGCTCCAAGATCTTCATTTTGAGGATTGAAAGTTTGATCCTTCGTTGTTGGTGCAGTTGGTACAAATAGATCAGCTTCATCCTCGTCAGAATCTGAATAATAAAAGTCAAATTGAGACTTTGCCGGTTCGGGCTCCTGAACTGATACCTCTGGTTGTTGATACTGCTCAGCCTCCTCCTCTGTTGAAGTGTCTTTGTGGATTTCTAGGTACTTGAAGGCTTCATCAGTGTCATCTGAAACTGGTTCTTGAGGTGTAGTTCTGGTTTTCTGTAATTGTCTCATTTGATCTGTCATCCTCTGAATGAATTCTGATTGTCTCTGAATACTTTCAAGGTTCTTCAGGCTTGTTTCAAGCATTGTATCTAACTTTTCTTTTTGTTTCTTGGAAAAATTTTTGAGCATATCAATCAATTGTTCTTCCTCTGATGGTTCTGGTTTTTGTTGAGGATAGTAGGTGGATGGTGGATAAGATGGAAAGTATGATGGTTCTTCGTACCATGAAGGATTTTGATAGCTCTGCCACCCTGGATTGTAGTTGTACTCGCAATAATTACTTGGGTGGTTACCGTCACATATCTCACATCTCTCCATTGCATTCTGTTGAGCAAATGTGGTATTGCTTGGTTCTGGCATCCAGTGATAATTGTTGGGCTGGACAACAGGCCTCAGAAAACCGGACTGTTGCTCCCAGATTTGGGGTGTATCTTCTTGTAAAGCTCTTGATCTTTCAATCTCCCAATAGTGTTCCCCATTGTTTAACCACCTGAAAATAAAAGAAAGAAATAAAAATTTCAGATAAAAATAAGAAAATTAGATACAGGTAAATTAGATAGCTTCAAAATTAATAACTCAAGAAATATAAGTCCCCGGCAACGGCGCCAAAAACTTGACCGGCGTAAACACACACGTATAACGCAAGCGCACGTATCGTTCAAGTAGTATAAAAATATCGATCCCACGAGGACTTAATTCCTACTGTTGTTATTAATTGTTGAATCTATTTATTTACAAATATCTAATTAAATGGATAAGAGAGATATTGTTTGTTTGATTGGTTGAATGGCTTTACTAAATAAATAAATAAATAAAAAGACAAAAGAAAATACTAAAGAAAATACAAAAGACACAAAGATCTAGGGTTGTGATTTCTTCCAATACCATTTTAAAGATGAAGTGATTATTATATAGATGGGTAAAACATTGATTTATTAACCTGGAACACGAAATTATGCGAAAGCATCTGTCGATGGTCAGACACAAATACCCAGTGTAACCCAATTGAACCATATTCCTATGTCAACCACATTATCTGGATTCATTAAGATTGAGTTCCAATTATGGCTACCCTCGCCCGACAGGTATATTCCTATCCTGTAAGGAAATTATTAAAGGGTTATCTATCCTCAAGGAAGATCGTGGGCTATTGAGTCTAAGGTCTTAAACTTAAAATCCCTCTGTCTAGTTCATTTTAAGTTTACCTAATCAATTTTATTAATGGCCAATTAATAAAAAGCATTAAAATTAAGACTCAATAAATAAATCTTTATAATACCCAAACTATAATCTAACCCTTATAAACCGGTGATATTGAAATTCATCACAACCCCAGATAACTATTTAGTTACAACACATAACTAGGACTAATAACTGAAAAATAAAAGACATAAAGTAAAAATACTGAAAAGTAAAAGACATAAAGTAAAAAGTAAAATAAATGCTAAGGTAAAAGGAATTACTTTTACTACTACTTATTTAGAAATCTCCCATAAAATAATATATAAACTTGTTATAATATTACCAACCGACCAATCTGGCGGTATCCTGATTAAGTCAAATTAAGTCCAACCAGCCATATAGGCGGTAATATTTGTCCATAATCCAGCCATAAAGGCGGTACCAAAATAAATTTACCAACCGACCAATCTGGCGGTATATTGATTAGTCAGGTTTAAACAAGATTAAATTGAATTGCCAACCGACTAATATAGCGGTATCCTTTATTAATCAGTATTTTAAATAGTGAATATATTATTTTTAAGGGAGATTAATCTAAATAGTAAAAGTAAAAGAATTACCTTTCACCCTAGCTGGGGAAATTACCTCCTCATTACTGAAAAAAAAATAAAAACTAAAAATTAAAGAAAGAAAAGTACTGTGCGTAAAAGTAAATTGCGGAAAGTAAAAACTGAAAAGTAAAGAAAAGAAAGTGCGAAACTGAAAATTAATTACTGAAAACTAAAAATAAACAAACTAGATACAATCTTCTTATTTATTCATTAAGAATTTCAAAGAAGAAAGTATGAATTTTACAAATGAAATGGCTTGGAATTATAGGCAAAATTTTGCCACCATCAAATCATCAATCAATTTCTCCACCAAATCCATTATTAATTTCTCCACTAATTACTCCACCAAATCCATAATTGCTCCACTAATTTCTTATCTTGTTTGGTGGTGATTTGATAATTTTTATTAATTATTTATTAATTAATATTTTGCTTTGAAAATGATTGATAATGACTTTTAATAATTACACTCCACACACTTCTGGATGGTTCATCAATTTAGGTCATGTAATCATCAGAATTTGAAAATATGTTCTCTTTAAAAGTTGTATATCTTTGAGTCTTCTTTAATCTGGCACTTGAATCAGCTCAATCCGATATCTGAGTACAAAGTTATGCCCAAAATACGACAGATGCGCAAAACTGGAATTTCCAAAACTGCACTTCGTCAAAACGCCCTTTCAAGTTTCCAATCTCCAAAATTAATATATCAAGTCCAATAATTACCCTTATTTGATCCACATTTCGTCCTAAATGATTTCATTGAGTCCCGATATTATTTTATCTGCAAAATAAAATAAAACATATCAAAACGTTCATCAAACCCGAGAAACTAAACAAAATATTAAGTAAAAGGGGCGGTAAATATTGATATATTTTCCGCTCATCATTGCCCATTACAATTCTCTCAAATGATCGGGTGTCGACCTCCTTTCTCTCTCTATCACTAGTTTAGAAGCTTTTGCTTTTTCAAAAGTAGTGAAATGCAAAAATTGATAATCCTTTAATTTGTGACTTCATCCTCTTTATATAGGCCTCTAAATCCAATATTCCACCAACCCAGATGTCAGCTCATGTCATTCTTTCATCATTACCTCATGCTCTTTTTCCATAACCACTCTGCAAACAGTCACTCTAGCATCCGAATCAACTACCCTTCGTCGGCAAAAACCCATCACTTTCATCTTTTATCCACTGCTACACACTTTCTTGACTTGACAACCTACAGTTCAACCACTTCAATACTATTACGTCTCACAGAGTCCCTTCCCAAGGAGGGTCGTTGACTTACTCTTGTCACATCATCATTCTAGAAGCTCAAACTTACAAGTAGGATATACGTCATATGCCTTCAAGTACAAAATACCTTGTGGTCTCAACTTTGTTCCTTGCTCGACATGCCGAGGTGAATGACGCTTGATCAAACTTCATGACTTCTTCAACCAGGTCGGGTCAGTAAGTATGGACCACCTCGGTTCGACTTCCACAAACATTCAAATGATCCCACAATTGACATTTCCTCTTCAGGTCGGGTCTGGGTCCATACTTGCCTTATCATCAGCATGTTCTTTCCTCGAGAGAACCCTGCTGTAGAGTAGGCTTGGGCCTCTAGGTCAGACTTCAGCTTATATAGGCCCTTGGACTTTATCACTCTTCTGTTCATGTACAAACCCCATTATACCCCTCCTCGGTATTTGAACTTCCTCGGGATGAAAAACCACCATCAACATATGTCCCCTTGTTCTCGGTATCAACGAGTTTGTGAGTGATGCTGGGAATTTTAAACAAGATGGTAGTACAGACCGAGCCTATGTTCTCGGGTTATGGCTCTTTGAAGCTCCATAAAGCAATACTCATCAGGTCAGGTTACTTCACAAACTGCAAAATATTCCCTTTATTTATTGATGTGACAATATGTGGTTCAACCACTCTAATATTGTTCCGTCTCACAGAGTCTCTTCCCAAGGAGAGCCGTTGACTTACTCCTGTAACATTAGCCTTCTAGAAGCTCAAACGTTCAGTAGGGCATACGTCATATGCCTTCAATTACAAAATACCATGTGGTCTCAGCTTCGTTCTTCGGGTCGGCATGCCGAGGTAAATGACGCTTGATCAAACTTCCTGACTTCTTCAACCAGGTCGGGTCAGTAAGCATGGACCACCTCAGGTCGGCTTCCACAAACATTCAAATGCTGCCATAACTGACATTTCCTATTCATGTCAAGTCGGAGTCCATACTTGCCTTATCATCAGCAGGTTCTGCTCTCATGAGAACCTTGCTGTAGAGTGGGCTTGGGCCCCTCCGTCTGACTTCAGCCTCTCTAGACCCTTCGACTTTATCACTTTCTGGTTATGTACAAACCTCATTCTACAGCTCCTCGGTATTTAAATTTTATCAGCATGAAAAACCACAATCAACAACTTGATATGAAAAATATATTGAAAACATATTCAACTGGTGAAATTTTAAAATTTTAAAATTATGTTAAATGAATGACATAATGTAATATAGTCAATAAATTAATTGAGTTAGTGTTTCAAATATTATACACGATTAATAAACGAATTTAAAAGGTTATACTTAAGAAAGCACAAACAAGACACTAACCGAAGTTATTTCACTTGGATTTGATGCTTGATTTTTTATAAATTATAATTGATAAGATTATATATATATAGTTGACACTTAACCATCTATTATTATTATAAATGTAAGTGCGAGAGAAATAAAAATTACTACAACTTATCTCTAAATTTCAAATGATCACGTCTGAGTCTGACACGTATTGATAAAATAAATATATTATGTCGGTTTTATGAATACAAAACCACTTTTAAATCATTATTTATTCAGAGGGGGAAAAATGAGCATCGGTACCCGAAAATTGTCAAACAAAATGAAATAAAGGCAACAACAACTTCTTGATTAATTAATTACTATGAGCAAAGAATGACAGGGCATCAATCAAAAGCTTTCATATATTCTCTTCCCCCACCACCAACTTTTGGGAATCTTCTGTTTGGCCTGCAGCTTTCTTGCTTTTTGCAGCATTCATTTCATATTCTCACCATTAACATTCAAACCATTGACCAAATATCTCAAAAAACTGAGTTAACTCATCATCATGACTCATTCATTATTTCAATGCAATTTCTGCCAAAATCTCTCTCAATATCATCATCTTTTTCTGACCAAAATTGGCAGATTTTTTTTGCCTAGTTTTGGTACTTCCCCAAAGACTCATTATCCAAATGGGAATTATTGATCTCACTCTTTCAATTTGATGATCATTATCAACCAAGAAAAAAGCTCCCCCCATTAAAATTTCTCCAATTCCAGGACGATTTTCTTCCTCGGATGATACACACCTTGCTGCCACGTGTAACATTTTTTTGATAGCCCCTTCCATGGAAGCTGGCAAAGCAACTCTGCTATCACAGATTTGCCTGAGCTTTTCTACTTTGATCAAAGGCAATGCCCAGTCTATGATTGAAGCTGGAGCCCTAGCAACATCAATGGCCTTTCTACAACTTATAATCTCTAACAAAACAACCCCATAACTGAATATATCAATTTTCTTGCTCAGCTTGCTAGGGTTTGTGTAACCAGGATCCAAATACCCAATAGTGCCCGCTGGTTGAATCTTCAGAGACTCATCAGATTCTGAAACAGCAAGTCCAAAATCAGCCAACTTTGCATTCCAATTTGAATCAAACAGTATGTTTGTAGACTTAATATCTCTGTGAATAGTCACAGGATTGTTTTTTTCATGTAGAAATTGGATTGCCCTGGCAATTTGCATGGCAATTTTTACGCGGTTCGGCCACTCCAGTGCAGTTGCAGCACCATGTAACAAGTCATAAAGTGATCCATTTGGCATAAACTCCATGACCAAAAGCCTGTTGTTAATATCAACCGAGTCTTGACTGGTTCCAAGAAAGTTGATGACATAAGGGTTTTTGTAATTATTCTCTTGCAAAGACGATAACACACGTATTTCATTATCAAGCTTCTTTGAGTTGTCTTGCGAAACTTCAAAGCCATTAATGGAGGATGCTCTTTTGATGGCAATTAGTTGATGATCTTCAAGAATGGCCTTGTATACTGAACCATGGCTTCCTTTGCCAATGAGTCTTGATTGAGAGAAGCTTTCAGTTGCCTTCACAAGCTCATCATAATCAAATTCTTCTGCCATATTTTTCTGTGCTCTGTTTGGCTACTAAGAAAGTTGAGGGGAAATGGTGGGTTAAAAAGATGGGAGGAGAGGGGCTACAAATTTCAATGTGTACTTCAAAAGCTGATGTATTGAGTAGGCAGAGAATAAAGGGGCTTCCGGGGACAAAGAAAAAGGAAAATTATAATGAAAGAATTATTGAGAAGAGGAAAAGTTGAATGGAAAAGTAAAGAAAGGGGTGTCATTATTAAAAAGGAAAGGCTTATGGGGATGGATGAGTAGATGAGTCGATTCTCCATAGCTATAGCTTATTGTTGGGCACCACGCCACTTTTGCTCTCACTTCATCTTCCTTTTTATTTTTTTATTTATTTATTTTAACTTTGCATGGTTTCTAAGACATGATCTTTGCATTGTTGGTGATGGTTGAGAGTGGTTTTTTATTTCAAGGTAGGTTCAAACACCGAGGAGGGTAGAGTGGAGATTACATCGTCAAAAGTGAGGTGGAAAAGGCTCAAGGGCCCAGAGAGGGATGTGATTTGACATAAAGACTCTGTTGGACAATTATGACCCATAGCATGACTATTTGTACAGAACATGGTGTTGTTGTACAAATTATCTATGTGACAAAGGAAATTGCTCTTTTATCATTTGTAATTGGATTACCAAGATATATAAATGATAAAAGTCCATATGATTAGTTCCGGATTGATAAGATATGAGACAATATCAATCCATGAAGGTTTAATCATTAAAACATCCCTAATCGTAGTATTATCGAGATTGGACATCGATAATGCGGAATAGACTAGTATTGCACTTGTGCGCGTTGTGGGAGCATTACAACATAGTTCTCATATATTTAAGTATTTGATACTTATGCAAGTGTGATAGGAGGTTGTGTTTACCGATGGTACGGAAACAGCTTCGCTCTGGATAGACCCATCGGAATTCCATTGGTAGTATGACTATGTGTCTATGGAAGTCCAAATCAGGGTAGGTGTATTTGGTCTTAACCTGAGACTTATACCGCTAATACTTGCGACAAACAATATACTTTGGTTTTGGTCGTCCAGGGCTTTAACAGGTTCTGTGTACGCCTCTTCTGGGTATATTGAGAATCGTAGTGTATTGGGTGTGATGTCAAGATGAAAGTATCACTCCAGTCATATGGAGATGATGGTCACGTAGGATACGGAACATGTGCTTTTATATGCTGCAGCTATCGAAATAATATGACTAGGTCATGTTTATCCGATTATAGAGACTAGTTACCGAGATCCGATATGTGCTTCGTACGGGGCAGACATAATTCCAGCCCCAGGCCTATCACGTGACATCCGATGCTGGATCGCAATACGCAATACTACGTATACTACGCCTGATATAGATGACATATTCCTTTATGAATATTTCTTGAGAATTGGGTAGGCACGTTGCTTTGCTAGAAGCCAACTATGTCTTGTAAATCGGTAAAAACGTAGTACTAGGTACGTACGTGTTCGGATAGTCTTACGACCAGATTTACTGCCAACAGATCCAGGGATCTCATGGGTCATTTCCCGATGATTCACCGATGACGTATGACTCGTAAATAATTAATCTGGATTAATTATAAGAGAGAAAATTAATTTAGGATTAATTACGGAGAATTTTATCTTTGATAAAATTCATATTTAAGAGAGAGAACGATTAATTTGGAATTAATCGATAAAATAATATATTCGATATATTATACGAAATTAGATTTCGACACGGAATTAAAATTAGATTTTAATTCGGGCGAACAAGTTAATTTAGAATTAATTCACTAGCGATGTGAATAGTAATTTTGATAGGCAAAATTATTTAATTAAATTTGATTTAATTACGTCGCAACGGAAAATTCGTTAATTCGGAATTAGCGAACCCGAGCCCGGGAGTGTTTGCGGGCCCACTCGTATTTCGAATCAAGTTGGGCCCACAAGTCACATCACGCGTCACATCATTAGTCATTCTTGTGATGGGAGTCTTGTCACCTTTTTGGTGATTGACAACTTGTCAATTTTTGATTGATGTGAGTTGTTAGAAGGCTTAAATGCCTTGTACCTTTTTGGAAAGTGGCAATTGGTATTAGATTTTTGAAATCCAAAATACACAAAAAACAACTCATATCTTCTCTCTCCCTCACGGCTTTGGAAGCCATTTCCTCTCAATTTTTCTCTCATTGGCCGAGAGTTAAAAGAAGCAAAGTGAAGAATTGTTGCAATTTTTCAAGAGTGCTAGCACACATAAGGAGTCACACAAAGGTGATAGGGAAACCCATTCATGAGCATGGAATCACAAATCAAAGGTTGGAGCTTGAAGATCATCCATGGAGGACCACCAATGAGCTTGGCCGAGAGTCTGAAGGGAAAAGCTTGGAGCAGAATTTTTGTTGTTCTTCGCATCGCAAAAGCCGATCAAAGTGAGTATTCCGAAATTTTACTTTGATGTATTCACACGTTTATATGCTTAATATGATCTTGGTTTGACCTAGAAAACCCAACAATGGTATCCGAGCCTTGATTAAGCTTGAAATTGATTTAGGGTAAAATTTGGGTAAAATTGATTTGAGCATGATTTGATGAAATTGATTGTTTGAATATGCTTGAATGATGATAACTTAGTGTTATGCATGATCAATTTGATGAAAATTGAATTGGATTAATTTTTCCCCAAATTTGAGGCTTGGCCGAAAGTTTTGATGCCCTAAATTCATGGTGATTTTTGTTCTTTTGATAATTGGATGAGTTGAAAGACTTGGGATAAATTGATTTAGGATTTAATTGGATTAAAATCGAAATCGGATTTAAAATCCCCAAATTGCCGTGACCTAAATAGCATGGAAATGAATTGATTTTTTGATTCAATAATGTTGGACATGTGTTGATGATGATTAGCATGATTAATTATGTAAATTGGTATTTTGGAATTGTTGATTTAAGTAGTTAATTATGGCTAATACACTTTAGTTAATTAAATTGTGATAATGGGAATATTGAAATTTAATTAGTTGGGCTAAATTTGGAAATGGGCTTATAAAATTGTATTTTGGCTTAATGGGCTTTATTGGACCAAGTTTGGTTTAGGTTAATTGGTTGGATCCAATTGAGCCCAAAACCATATCCAGAAAGTCCAAATATAAAATAATGGACCTTTAAAATTTTAATTGGGCCTAATGGGCCTAAATTGATTTTTGGCAAAATGGTGATTCCTTGTTGGGCTTTGGTTGCCAAAGTCCATGCCTTATAAATTAATTGAAAGCCCATTGGACTTTAATTATATTGACATTGGATGTTAATTGGGCTTTGAGACCCGTAAAGATTAGATTTAGAATCTAAGTCGCAAAGGCTCATTAATAAAGTGTAATTATTTAATTTGGAATTAAATATAAAATTAGTATTGAATATAAATTAAATTGGATTTAATATTGTAGTTTGATATAATTCAAGAATTCGTACTTTGAGTACTTATTCTTAAAACGAGTTTGACTCGCGCAAATCAAATCGTTGTTTGAACATTGGATGGTCATTAATTTCAGATTAATTAATTGGATTAGATTGATTGATAACATGCTTTGTGTGAATACATGGATGTGATGTATGAATAATGTATATCGGATGGATATTAGATGGGTGAGGGCAATTTTGGAAATTATTGTAATAAGTTTAGAATTTATTAAATTGGACCTGCGTGTCCAGCCTATTACCTATTGACTCTTTGTATTTCTCTTCTCACCTATTCCCCTCAATGTAAATGAGGTTTCTTTAGAAGTGTTATGTAATTGGGTAGAAGTAAGATTTGTGCTAGCGGGAGAGAGGAAATGGAGAGATTTGTTCTAGGAACAAGTTTTTTTAAATATCCATCCGCATATCATTATTAATTTATTTATCGCGCCTTATTATGCTTTTAGAATGCATGTTCGAGGGTGTATGATGAGACCTAATCAAAGATAATTAATTGGTTGCCAATTACGCGAAAAACCCTCAACATATATTAAGTGTTTTTCCTTCCATTGAATGATTCATTCTCAAGATCCAAGATTGGCACTGGTTTGTTGGCCAAAGTCAAGACCTTTGTCCATCGCGGATGTGTTTGAATCATGAAGGCTTTGTTCCATATCGCATGTCTTGTCCAAGTTGTGATTTTTTGGCCAAAGTCAAGATCACTTATTGTCCATCGACATCGATTACGAAGCTTTCCAAAGTAAATGGGTCCCGCTTAACTGGAATCATTAAGTTCGTTGTGCCAAATCCAAGGCTTAATTGATTCAGAGGAAAATGGTTAGCGAATATATTGGATATATTGGCATATATAAGATATATGTTTCGGACTTGGATGTCCACCTACTGGATCTAGGAATTGGATGAGATTCAATTGATCTTAGAGATCTACCTAGTTAAATATCATACAATTTGTTGGCCAAAGGCAAGGTTGTGTGTTATTTAACGGGATCCTAGCCCACTAGGAAACAAGGTTTCCCGAGTACTCAACAGAGGGTTAGAGGCTCGTCGAAAAATAGTGGGAGGTAAGTATTAAATTTGCAATTTCATTTAGATTCTTGCCAATACGCGCTCATTTCAATTTTTCGTCATTACTTAAATATATTAGTTGGACTAATATTTAATCGTTGTTTTAATTAAACAGTTGGACTGTATTCAAACTACTTCAAATTATAGTTGATTATATAATTGGATTATAGTAATCAATATATTTGAATTTAACCAATTAAATTATAGTTGATTATATAGTTAGACTATAGTAATCATTATATTCAATAGTACCTGAAATCGTTGATTGGATAGTTGGACTATAGCAATCAAGATAAATGAAAAATTAGTGTTTAGAACATTATCATGGGAGAAAATGTCTTTAAACGGCTTTAATTTTCAAAATTGGGAATAAAACCTCAGGATAGTCCTGAAAACTGAGAAGTTATTCTATTTGATAGAGCAACCTTTGGGCCTAAGCCTGGAGTTGAGCAAATGGTAGAACATGATCTTTGGAAGATTCATGTGATGATAACTTTAGTGCTCAATCCATTATGCTTAATGCAATGACTCTTTAATTCCGTCGTCAGAATTAAGGATTAGATCCTTGTATCATGATGATGAAATTAAAGATCTTCATAGATTTATTCTTAAATCTTAGAAGAACAAATTGCAAAAGAAGCTCTTTAGCTCGTGTATGTCAGAGGGTACATCTGTCGAGCACTAGGTCTCGTAGATGATTGCTGACATCGATCAGCTAGGTTAGCTGGGCATTACCTACGTGTCCGAGACTACCAAAGATTTGATCTTATAGTCTCTACCCGAAAGCTGGGGCAGGTTCATAATGAACCAATAGTAAACTCTTGGAGAGTTGACGGCTATGCTCAAGGAGGCAGAGCCAGAGCTTCTAAAACGGGCAAAGGCAAAATCATCACAGTCTTCTAGGAAGACAAAGGACATATCCCAAGATGTCTGCCTAAACTGTGGCAAACGGGGTCACTGGATGTGTGACTGCCGTATAGACAAGGCAGACATGAAGGAAGTGAAGAGGGGCAAGGCTCCAACTTCAAGTATGTTTGTCATAAACATGTTCACTATTAGTTTCAAAATTGGATTTTTGATACTAAGTGTTGTACATTTATATGTACTGATGTGCAGGATACTGACTTCAGTTGAGATTTATCTGCGAATCAGAAACGGGACGAGAGTCGCTGTTTTGACCGTAGAAACCTAAGTTTAGGAACTACCCTTAGGGAATGTACCTAAATTAGGAAACTGTTAAAATGTACCTAGTTTGACTAGAAACATTATCTCTATAACAAAGTATAACTCGTTGCGGGTATACCTTTATATTCTAGAACACTAAAGTGTTTCATTTTATAAAGATGATATTGAGATAAACACATTAGATGTGAATAACAGTATTTATATTTTGAATATAAATGAATCTCAAACGTATAACATGACAAACAAATAGCTCAAAATGAATTAATCAGATGAGACTTATTTGTGGCATTGTTGTCTGGGACACATTAACAAGACTCGTATATCTACACTTTCGAAGAGTGGATACTAGGACGGATTTGATTCTATTCAAATGAAGTCTACAAATCTAGTTTATTAGGCAAAGTGCCTAAAACACCTTTTACTTGGTAAAAGTGCAAGTGCCATTGATCTGTTAGCCCTCGTTTATAGTGACGTAAGTGGGCCCATATCTAGCTAGGCTAGAGGTGGATATGAATGCTTCGTAACCTTTACAGATGTGGCATCCGTTATGGTTATGTGTTTCTTTTGAAACACGAATCGGAAACTTTTGATAAATTCAAAGGGTTTCGGCACGAAGTAGACAGACAGATCGGCTAAAGTATTAAACCGTCACGGTTAGGCCGTAGTGGAAAATACTTAAGCAATAGGTTTCTCGAATACCTGAAAGAGTATAGTATTCTTTCACAGTGGACTCCTCCCGGAACACCTCAATTGAGCGGTGTGTCCAAATAGAGAAACCAAATTTTGTTGGACATGATGAGGTTAATTATGAGTCGCTCTGAGCTACCATTTTCCTTCTAAGGATACGCATTAAACAATGCAATACTTATTTTGAATAAGGTTCCATGAAAATCTGTTAGACAGATTTCATATTAGATATGAACAGGAAAGAAACCGGATTTTCTAATTCCTGAAGATTTGGGTATGTTGGGCATATGTTTGGATGATACCAAACTAGAACCCAAATTGAATTAGTGCCTAATTTGTAATCGGTTATCCTAGGGAAACCAAAGTATAGTACTTATAAAACTCACAAAGAGAACAATGTAATTGTTTCTCTCCATGCAGTTTTCCTAAGAGGAATACCTATATGTAGTGGTAAGTGGGAGGAAAGTAAACCTCGATGAAAATCGGAGTAATACTGTTCCAGGCACCGAGTCCTTAATGGAACACAGATAGTTCATCAGGGATGAAACTGTACCACAATCTTCAAATACACAAGAACCGCGTAAGTTGGAGAGAGTCAGAAAACAACCTGGGAGGTATAGGTTTCTGATATCACCTCGTAAAGATGTCAATCTTATTGAGGAATCTGAACTGGCTACGTATGAGGAAGTGATACAAGGTATCGAATCCTTATTATGGCAAAGTGCCATGATTTTCGAAATGGATTCCATGTATACCAACTAAGTTTGGACACTAGTTGATGTACTGGAAGGCATTGTGCCTATTGGTATAATATAAATCTTCAAGGAAGACATACATGGATGGCAACATACCAACCTACAAAGTTAGGCTTGTAGCGAAAAGGTATCGTTATCAACATTGTGTCGATTACGACGAAACCTTTTTTTAACCGTTGCCATGGTTAAATCCATTTGGATAATGCTTGCTAATGCTGCATGTTTCATTTATGAAATATGGCAGCGGAACGTCAAAATCGCTTTCCTTAAACAGAAACCTTTTGGAGGATGTTTACAACATCCTGGCGGTTTTGTCGTACCAAAACAAGCAAACAAGGTTTGCAAGTTATTTGATCCATTGATGGATTGAACCAAGCATTGTGTTATTGGAACTATAGTTTTGATGTAATCATAATGAAATATGATTTAATTCAAAATGAAAATGATTATTGTGTATATAAGGAGGTTAGTGGGAGCGCACTGACAGTGAATGTCCTAAATAATGATGATATATCATTTCTTGGAAATGATATTCCCATAATACAATCGGTGAAAGCTTGGCTTTCATGAAAAAATCTTTGTAGAATACTTGGGAGAGACAACATTTATTCTAGGAATACAGATCTGCTGGGATAGATCTAAAGGTTGTTGGCACTCTCCGAGAACTCTTACATTGAAATACATGTACATGACCTGGTGTCTCATATGCTTTGAGCATATGGAGTCACAATCAGGCCAAACCAAGTGATAATCACTGGATTGATGTTAAGAACATCCTTTAGTATCTTAGATGAACTAAAGATGCTTTCTTATACTATGGAGAAGGAGAACTTGAAGTGACTGGGTTCACCGTTGCAAGTTTCCTTGCCGATAAAAATGACTATAGGTCGTTATAAAGGTACTATATAGTTTAAATAACGGAACAGTGAGCTGGAAATCTTCCAAGCAAGATACTGTTACCTAATAAAACAACACAACAGAATATTGCTGCTGCTGAGGCAGCAATAAAAGCAGCTGAGCTAGGCTACAACACAGGCTAAAGAATTAATGGTCTCATCAACGATCCAAGTATATACTTCAACTATTCATCTGATTCGTTCGGATCATACATCGTGGCGATGTGAAGATCGAATAAATCGCATCAGATGATAACTTTGCAAATCCGCTGACAAAAGCAGTTTCTCAGCAGAAGTTTGAGCGAACCGTACATAGTTCAAGTGTAGGACACTTGAGTGATTGGCTATAGGCCAAGTGGGAGATTCTTTTTTGAGATCTCGGTGGTGAAGTTGTTGTTTTGGTGGTTTGAGTTTAGTGTTGTCTCGGTGTGGTGTGTGTTGATGATTCGGGTAGCAGAGGTCGAGGTTTACCTCAGTGCTTGGTATTAGAGCGATGAGCCAGCAATGATGGGTGTCACTCAGACAGCCCTAAGCCAGGCATTTGCCTTCTCGTGTAATTTACAGTGGGCTGGGTCTCTATCCCGACATACATGCATCAAGAAAAAATATAGAAGTAAACAACTGATCGGGTCAAAATAAAAAAGAGAATGAATACAAAGTAGGAAAACATAGCAAAGGTCAGTCAGTTAGTTGTTATTTACCAGGCTGTTTTCCAGCTGGAGGAGGGGTTGACGATATCTTTGTAATGACCCGCGAATTAGGATACAAGTTTCACTATTGCCCTAACCTCATGGAAAACTTTTGAAGGATCACCCCAACAGACTACAAAGGGTGCAAGTATGTTAGTAAGATGATTGGAATCCTAAGGAACAAAAAAGAAGGAGAATGGGGGTCGTTACCTCTAACTCTGAAGTTAGTCGATACAATGATCTTCTCACCAGATATGATGTGGTTGTGATCCTATGCTCCCCCCATCCAAATCCATTTTTCTTTGAATTTTTTATTGGTGGCTAGTAGATGGAAGATTAGGTTTTTGGCCCCAGCATAAGCAAAGAGGTAGTACCAACTCTTGTACTCCTTAGGGTAGACATTCATTCTGTAGAGTCTCTTCAACTCTTGAACCTACGGTTCCCGTGGTGCCGGTCTGACTCCATATCATGTAAAGCACGGTGAGTACCTTCTAATCATTCAGGTTGAGTTGGAATGGGGCCATGTTCATGGCTGCTATCATTTTTGTGAAGTATCATTGTATGGGCAAATGCAGATCCATGTCAAAGAAAGTCATGTAGAGGGAAACTTGACCACTACTTGGTTGGCTTTCCTGGTCTCCTTCCTAAGGACGTCCAAACCGATTTCATCATAAATACTAAATCTTTCTTAAGCTAATCTAATTTAGCATGAGTTATGATAGATACTTCATCCATGTCCAAATTGATAAAGTCCAATGGGAGAGGTGTTAGGTCGGGGCGGGCTACTCTTATAGTAAAAGATTGGTTTTCTTCCTCTGAGGGGGTTAAGTGGTGTCAAAGTCATCGGGGCCCACTGATCCCGAGATTTCAACATCATTCGGCTCAGTTGGATGCATGGCAGTGCATCGGGAGGCAGAACAACGAGGGGAGTTACAGAAGAAGCCTCATATTCTGACATTCATGATTAGGGATGACCCGAGGAGTGAGGTTAGTAAAGTTACACGACATTTTTCTATAATTTATGGTTCGTTGAATTCAGATTGATGAGCTCGGCTAAGAGCCATGTTCTCGGTTGATCTAAGCCATTCAAGTTTGATGGGCAAGTCACGGATGGGTGACACCTGGAAAATCAGAGAGAGGAAACAAAAGATGATGTGATAGGCATTTAAAGAAGATCACTGCAAACTCCTAGGGTCATTTTAGAACCCTTGGAACACCTTTTCGAATGAAGGTGAAGGAAAGAAAGTCATCAGAAAAGGGTATTTTTGGTAGTATGTAGAGTAGCCCATCCTGAGGAAGATGAGCTTGGGAAGAGCTGAGGTGACATAGAATTTCCAATCACAACCTGAGGAAGTTGGATCAGTCTTTATCTACATGCACAACCATCCTTTGTAAGTTCCCGACATCAACTCACAAATTCATTGATACCGAGAACTATGGGAAATATGTTGAAGGTGATTTTTTTTACCCCGATAAGGGGTAGAGTGGAGATTACATCGTCAAAAGTTAGATGGTAAAATTCCAAGGGCCCGGAGAGGGATATGATTTGACAAGAAAACCCGACCTCATGATACGAAGGATTAATCCCAAGAATGGAGCGTCTTGAGGATGAAGTAAGTTGTGATACCGTCCGGACCACATAAAGAGCATAAATTTGGGTTTCCCTAAGAGTTTTCAGAGCCCGACCTGTTGGAAAATGCTGGAGATGATGTGTTTTAGGGCCATCTGCCTCAGGTTTAGTTATCAAGTTTGTAATAAAAATTACAAAATGAACCTCCAAAACCTTATGTGTTTCGGCCACCTTAGGGAAATAATAACACCAGAATTCATCATAATGACATTAAACATGTTACAAAATAAAAGAATGTAACTTCCATTCAAAATCAAGAGTTTCCAAACGAAATTTTGGAAACAATTAATTCAAAATCTTTATTAAATTATACAATATAATTTAATAACAAAATTTAAAATAAATAGTTATCATATAATCATTTATTATGAATACCATATATTAAATTAATACATAATTTCAAGTGTGATAAATGTATATTAATCATATTAATAATCATAATATATGTGAACTTATAATTGGACTATATAATTATATTTAAATTGCTTCAGTATATCAAGCAAGCACGAGAACCAAATAGACCTACAGTTCCGAGAGCTCCAATAATCCCAGAATATTAATTAAATTCTTTAATTAAATATTCTGAATTATTAAATTTAGGTTATTCCACTAAAAACCGAAGTTGCACTCTCGTTGTCGTAGCTATATTATATAAGCCGAATTACGTTGGTGTCCATCGATATAGTCATTACATACGGATTGACCCTTCACGAGTATCTCATAATTAGAGCTGTGTCAAAATATCTGTTATACCCTTCCAATTATTTTTACCTTAAGTATTGATTCTCTAATGAACGATTTATTCATAACTATTATAAATATTATCTGTTTATTCGTAATAGAAAAACTTGAGAGCACCTAATCGTTTAAGTATCAACCCTTAAGGAAGATACCCTCTACTTCTCGTAAGAATGAGAGAATTCCATATCTATGTAAAACGTCCCCAGCTACACATCAAACCATGTCACCAAAGTACGTAGCTATTGCTCGAGATTTCTACACCAACCTCACCTAAGTAAATCAAATGACATGGCTCGCCATGCAGGAGTTCGTAGTACACTCAGGATTCAGATCAATCCATATATGACCATTTAGTATATTGAAATGAATTTCTTTATTTAACGGATATTCTAAGAAATTCATTTCCATCTGGGTCTAATCCTATTTAATCATATCATATAAGGTGTCACCATTCTCATGTCACCATATGGACGATCCCAGATCGAGTTCGTCATACATTTATATAATAAACTGCAGTTGTAGATAAACCACAAACAAAGTATCCGTTTTGTTTTCTCTCTATAGATTATTTTAGATTACTAACTTCATGTTGGATAATATGACCCATAGCGTCACTATTTGCACAGAACATTGTGTTGCTGTAGCAAAATTAACTATGTAACAAGGAAATTGCACTCTCGTCATTTGTGATTAGATCACCATAGATATATAAATGAAGAGAGAGAGGTCCCTATGATTAGTTCCTGGATTGAGATGATATGAGACAGTATCAGTCCACGAAGGATTAATCATTAAATATCCCTAGCCGTAGTAGTATCGAGACTGGACATCGATAATGCGGAATAGGCTAGTATTGCACTTGTGCGCGTTGTGAGGGCACAACGACATAGTTCTCATATAATAAGTATTGGATACTTGTGCAAGTGCGATAGGAGGTCGTGTTTCACCGATGGTACACGGGAAACAGCTTCGCTCTGGATAGACCTTTCGGAATCCCATTGGTATTATGACTAGGTGTCTATGGGAGGCCGAAATCAAGGTAGGTGTGTATAGTCTTAACCTGAGACTTACATCGCTAATACTTACGACAATCGGAAAACTTTGGTTTTGGTGGTGGGGGATCTTAACTGGTTCTGTGTTCACCTCTTCTGGGGTTTATCAGGAATCGTAGTGTATTGGATGTGATGTCAAGACGGAAGTGTCACTCCAGTCATAGTGGAGTGATGATGTCACGCAGGATACGGTATTAGTGCTCTTAAGTGATGCGCATCCAATCGTGATATTATGACTAGGTCATGAATATCCGATTATAGAGACTAGTACCAGACATCCGATATGTGTTTCGGACGGGGCAGACACTTATCCAGCCCCAGCCCTAGCACGTGACTATCCGATACTGGGCCAATATGCACAATACAATTGTATACTACGCTTGATACAGATCTTTGATATTCTTTGATGAATATGTCCGGAGAACTTGGGAAGACTTGGTACTTTGCTAGGAGTCGACCTTGTCTCGTAAATCGGGTAGAACGTAGTACTTGGTACGTACGTGATTCGGATACTCCGACGACCGTTTTTACTGCCAGATTATCCGGGGATCTCATGGGTCGCTTCCCGATAATCCACCGATGACAACAAACTCGCACTCTTGATAATCTGGGATTATAATAGAAGAGAGAGAAAATTAATCTAGGATTAATAACGGAGATATTTTATCCGGGATAAATGTCGTCTAAAGAGAGAGAGAACGATTAATTTGGAATTGATCGATGAATTAATATATTCGATATATTAAACGAAATTAGATTTCGACGCGGAATTAAAATTAGATTTTAATTCGGGCGCAAACGAGTTAATTTAGAATTAATTCGTTAGCGACGTAAATAATAATTTCGCTAGCCGTAATTATTCGATTTAATTAACATCGCGACGTAAGCTCGGTATTTCGAAATATCGAACCCGAACGCGTGAGTGCACGGGGCCCACTTTCATTTGGAAACGTGTGGGGCCCACATGACACATGTCATTTTTATGCATTATTTTATTCTAATGCATTGCATGTTGATAGTGTACAATGCACTCAATGTTTGCATGGAAATTGAGTGTTTGACACTCTAAGCCATTGCATGTTTTTTGTGTCATAAATTTATTTTTAATTTAATAAATATTATGGCATAAATATAAATTGATTTTTGGTAAATCATTTTAATCACAACACAATTCAATCTCTCTCAAATTCTCTCTTCCTCTCATGGCAATGGTGGCCATTCTTCACTGGTTTTGAACCAGTTTGGGCGTGACTTTAGGGGAGCAAGAGTTGGTTTTCATGGTGAAAACCGCAAGTGCTAGCACACTACGAGTCTTGCGAAGGTGGTAGGGAGGTTCACCATGAGGCGGGACTCATCCGACGGAGTTTGGAGCTTCGTTTTGAGACCCGAAATTCTGTTTTGCAGGGACAGTGGAACTGTTTCTGTTGCAGTGTGGTGAAGGGCAGTGCGGTTTTTGGCCTTCATTCGTCTCCAAATCGACTCAACCGATCAATGTGAGTATTCCGCTACCTCCGTTGATGTATTCACGCATTATTTCATGTCTTGTTTGATCTTGGGACCTTAGAATAAACCAACAATGGCATCAAGAGCTAATTTTGCAAGCATGAATTTGTAGGGCTTAAAATTTGGGTAAATGTTTGTTAAGCATGATTTGAATAAATTGATTGTTTGAGTATGCTTATAACATGTTTAAATTCATTTTGGTTGGACCAATTTGTTGAAAATTGATTTGGAATAATTTTTCCCCAAAAATATCATGTTGGCCGAATATGATGATCATTTTGGAATTCTTGGAATATTTGTTTTTGATTCATTTGATGAGTTGAAATCATTTAGGATAATGTTAATTTAAAACTAATTGGATTGGATTTTGAATTGAACATAAAATCCCCAAAATTTATCACCTTGGCCGAATGGAATTATGCCCTAATGTCTT
>SKCR01046361.1:0-41539 GCA_019454045.1 Zanthoxylum bungeanum
GTTTTATCTTCTAGTTTTTTTATTCAAACTCTAATGATGTCTAACATGTTCTTGACATTATTTTCATTTTTTTTTATCTTTAGTCACGAACTAACTCTATCATTCTAGAGAATGATGTAGCAAATGCTTGAACCTATGTATTGTTTGACAAATTAATTGTTACGAAGTTTTATTTCAGTTTATTTAAATTCTCTTGTGTTTAATGCTTTTAGTTTGTTAGCCACAAAGTAAGATGATACATGTCTAGAATCTATCACTCGGGAGAGGGGATTTTGAATAGGATCTACAAAATATAACATATGAGATTTTTAGACTTCGGAAGAACCTATAATCCCTTTGAAGTCGTTAACAAAGAATCACAGGGCGTCCAAATCGTAATACGTTGTTAATTACTAGATTTTTACAAGGATATCGAGGTCTATAATTGATAATATATTCACTCGGCACTCGGGAGAATGGGTAAGAATAATTTAGGGTTCTTGACTTATAAACAATGCAACTGAATAAGAATTTATTGGGATATATGGGTGTTAGGTATCGTCGTCCCCCTAGTCATGAATCTATATCTCTCATGTGCACAGGCTCATTTGAATCCGTCAATTCCGTACAAAAATATGCATTGATCAAGATTTGGACGTCTCCCCTGACATCGTCATATGTACTAGGATTTGATCGTCGCCATTACTTACACTTGCATATCTGCATCTCATAGAAAACTTTGTAATAAAACTATGTCTCAAAATATTTAAATTATTTCAAATCGATATAACCATATCAAAATTGTCGAAATCATCTAAAAACCTCAAGATCATCTCAAAATATCAAAATCGTCTCAAAATTATCAAAACTGTTTTAACTCATCAAAATCATATCAAACCATCAAAATTGTCACAAAACGTCAAACTCAATAGTCATCTCAAAATATAACTAAAACACAAATAAATATCAACATATTAACAATATCTTAAATAAATCAAATTATAAGTATCATCGGAAATTCGCATATCAACATAGATAAAATTGAGAAATCAATCATAAAATGGTAACATGTCCACTCACTTAACATGATCATTACATAACACACATCAAATCCATCACCAATTGACAAGTAACTCGTTAATTATGAAACAATAAAACTATATCTCACTCAAAACGGTTACATCAGGGGGTGTGTGTATGTGTACATATATATATATAGATATAAACATACAACAACCAATACGTCAGGTATTCATCGCATGGTACTTACTTGACTTCGCGAATACTCCTGATCCTAGTTAGAAATGTCAAAACAATAGGCGAAATACGGTTAGAATCACCATTTTTTGGAGTCCCCGATTTAACTTTTATAAACTTTCGGATCTTCCTGGAAAACCCCAAGACAAGTTTGATTTCAAAGATTTCAGTTTCATTATTCTTAATACACCAGATACAACTTATTCATAACATCAGCTTCACTTTTCGGCTTAAAATTAGAAAATCCTCAGAAAAGTCTAAAAACATTACGGATGGATCCATAACCTTTCAGATCTTCCTTGTTTCTCCCAAAATAATTCTAATATCCATAATACATCATTATACACTGTTCTAAATTAACTAGTCAGCTTAAATCCTCAAATTATGTGTTTTCGGAAAATCTTCTAAAAAGGTTTCATAAAACACTACGGAATGATCCTGAACTCTTCATACCTCTCCAGAATCATTGAAATATTATTATATCATCACAACTAACCCAAATCTACCATTACATTTACACATGTATCAAAATAAGCGAAACTATATTAGAAACTTGCATAACATGTCAGAACGACTATATTCATTCTGATTTAACTCGAATTCTACCAACACATATACAACACATTCATACTTAATTAACTCAATATATTCAATACACTACTCAACGAATCTACTGGAAGCATCTACACATTTTACGCTTTAATTGAAATTAATAATTTTTTTACAGGATCTCTTATCAAAATTTTGAAGGCATCAACAGACTCCAAATGCTCACAGGAACGCTTAGGAATCGAAAGAATTTGAATCGGGGCAACCGAGCTTATGGGTCATTATTCACAGCTCTTTTTACCTCAATTTATGTGAACCGAGATCGATCAATAAAATCGCCACCGCAGCCTCGTAGTACATATCATGAGCTTTGATTTGGTAGGTGGCTCGACCTGTGGATTGAATAAATGAGGCATAATTGGGATGCGAAAGTCGCAACGTTATTCCATATTTTTCCATCATTCTCGGCCAACTCAGGGCCGTTGTCGGTCACCACTCGACGAAGGGTGGCCGGATGCTCCTGTTTGTGCCATCAGCGGTGGCTGAATGGCTGACCGCCAGCCTCTCTCTCGTCAAAATGGGACAAATTTTGGACCCTCGTGCAATTTCTGAGAAGTATGGGTTTATATACTAAAATTTCTGAAAATGGCATTCAGATCCACACGAAATTATAAAAAGGTCCCTAACACGGTAATCCTTCAAAAATTCACATTTTAAAGACCATTATGATATAAATTTCGAAAATTATTTAACATGAAAGTTATTTGTCTCGCAAAAGCAAGTCCAATTATTTCAAAATCAGCTCAATTGGAGTTCGTTTGTTATTTTATAGCTAAAACAATAAAAGTTTCTCATATTAAATATATAAAAATTCAAGTAACTGATTCTCAAAAATCGAAATCACGAGCTTTCCGATACAACGAAACTCCACATTAAAACATTCCAATCTATTTTTCAACACTTAAAACTATTATTCTCTAATATTATTTCATTCCGAGACCTTAATTTCGATTTAAGAACCTTCCATAAAAATTCCGAAAACTCGGGATATTAGACTATTTAATTATTTTTTTTTTGTTTACTATTTATGGTTCTTTTACTTTTCCAAAGTCTTATTAAAAAAAAGATTCCTTTAAACTTTTAGATTATTTTATTATATATTTGAATAGTCTTAGAAAAAATTATTCTTTTTTCGCTTTTGGATTATTTTATTATTATATATGTATATATGACAAATGACATCTCTTTTTATTTCAAATATTAGCTATGAGTTAAATCCGAACAAAAATTCAAAATTGGAAATATTTTGGCACCTTTCAAATAAAAATCTTGGTTCCGCCATTACAAATTCGTATCAAATCCTAAACGAATCAAATCAAAATGTGATAGATTTGTATTTAATTAGTTTATTAAATGAATCATAATATCAAGATTCGTATTCGATTCGTTTAATAAATGAATCGAATACAAATATTCATTTAATCCTCACATTAATTCAATTACATAATTATCATAATTTATTTACATTAATTCTTCATAAATATACATGTGAAATATATAATTAATAGATTTACTAAAAATAACTCACTAAATATAGAAAATGTTATTTTTCTTATGGTAACTAGCAATAACTTCTTAAATTTTAGGTGAAAAATAACAACTAGTAAAACACAATAATAAAACAAATCCTATATAAATAATTAAATCAGTGAGCTCAAATTCATATTCGATTCGTTTGATAAATAAATCGAATCAAATCGATCTATTTATTAAACGAATCTATTTTTCGATTTTAAAGACAAACGAATCGAACGAGAACAAATCATAAATCATATTACCGTCCCTATCCGCAGGTCCAAAAATGCAACTTTGCTTTCTCATCGTAATTCGCCTTTTTTGATTAATGGGAAATCATGGAATTCAACTTTGATTTCTCATCTTAATTCACGTTTTTTGATTCATGGGAAGTCATGTTTCTTTCTTCTACTTACTTTCAGTCAAATTAATTTTTTTTTAATATATATATATATATAACATCCGAAATTAATTATTTTTATCAATTTACACATATTGGTTTACATTCGAAATTTTAGATAAACTAATTTAAATTCCGCATTTTGTACGGATTGTGTACATTTTTTACTGTAATTTCAAATAGTTATGAAAACCGTAATGTAATTTTTGGTCTTGATCCTATGCTCTAAATCTTCCATTACAACAAAGACTTTCTCTACTACATGATCCCTATTGAATATATATTGATGTAACTTTCAAATATTCAATCTCTCATTATATTATACATTATTCAATATCAAATAGTTGACACTTTATAATTGTCTCAATTGTCCAAAATCTACGTCAATACAAATTGCTCCACCAAAATAAAAAACCATATATATATATATAGAAACTTGAAATTATATATAATAAAACCCATATTGGTAATTTAAATACAAACATGAGAGAGAAGATGACGTATGTTAAGAGAACAACCAACGGTGATTATAATAGCAGTTGTGAGATACATGCATGTAATGATAAACTCTATTGTAACATAAACATATGAAGATAATAATTACCATTACCATCACATATTAGTAATCATGTTGAATTAATCACATTAAAGAGATGAAAAGAGAAATAAACTTTCGATATAAAATTAATAACCACTTTAAAAAATTGCCTTTGGTCTTTGTCTGAATTTGCCTGCCATGTTCCTATATAGAATTGCATGAATCATAAAAACAATATATTTTCAAATAAATATATTATAAATATAAACATATTTTCCTCACATTTTAGAAAACAGGTTGTTAACACTATAAAATTATAAAGATGTAGCTGAATCATAAATTTCAACATGATATTTCAGGTAATTTGATTAGTTCCATAGTAATTAAATGAGTTTCGTGTGACATAATACGCTCCTTTAGTAATGTTTGAAATCAAGTAGTAATTACTTCAACAGATAATTCTAACGTATTTGATAATACCAAATTAAGCCTATTGCAGGGTTAATTTATTTATAATAATTAGCTAATATTCAAAGGTGAAAGTGTAATATCTCGAGTTTTCAGAATAGTTTTGGAAGGTTCTCGAATCATAGTTTTAGCCTCGGAACGAGACGATGTTGGAGAATAAGAAATGAAATACTGAAAAATATATTAAAGAGTCTTAAAATGGAATCTCATTGTTTTGGAAATCATGAAACTCGAAAGATTGGTTACGTGATTTTTCTATGGAGAAAGTTTAATGTTTCGGCTATAATAATAGCAAACAAACTTCGATTGAGGTAATTCTTAAATTGTTGGACTCATTTTGCCGAGACAAACAACTTTTGTGTTGAACACTTTTTAAAATTTGCACTAGAAATGCCTCAAAAAATTTGAATTTCCAAATAAGTACACTATCAGGGACTGAATTATAATTTCGCGGGGTCAGTTTGTAATTTTCAGAGAATTCTTTTATAAATACCAAAAGTTATCTGAAATTGCAATAGGAGTCAAAACAAAAGCCAACTTCCATTTGGCCACCCATCCCCAAAACATGCGCATGAAGAGTCTGGCCATGCCGACGTGTAACACCTCATCAGAGACAGTATGCTACCGGCAGGAGATATGATTGACCCATCTCCATAAGCCTCTAAATTTACAAAAAAAAAAAAAAAATCTGACATGAAGTATCCTATACCTATACAACCTTGATCTCAGTCCAACATTAGAACAAACTTGAAATAAACATCATATATCAAAATGGACCTTAGATCCACACCAACATATCAAAATCATCACCTAAGGGCTATGTTCCCATATCATTTATCAAAACTCAAAGGCTATGTGCTCATAACATCATAAACAATCAAAACATTTACTTAATACAAATGACGTGCTCAGCACGACAACAAACAATAAATAAAATATCCTAATCTTCTAAAACTTCTCTCATGACACTTGCGAGGGTGAGTGTCGCTTGTGTGATCCACGTCTCCAGCATGACTTCAAAGTTGAAATGGTTGACCCGTCGGGTAGCCAACCTACAAAACTAGCAAACTGATTTGGTGTGAGTTATAAAACTCAGTAAGTAACCATACTAGTATTATAACAAACAAGTCAATTTTAAACTTCAAACAAACAAATCAACATATCAGCAGTTTATCAGAATTAATAAATTGTTACAAGTTCAGATTTTATTAACTTGTTATTATCTTTTATATTTAACCCATGTCAAACTTTCATTTTTACTTATCTATATATGCGCTAATCTAATAGCTAACATCCAAAGTATACAAATCAAAATATGAATACCATAGAGTACATCGTTTAATATCAAATACACTTCAATTAAAAGTGCGACATCGTTTAATATCAGATTAATTAAAAGTGCGAGTCATACGTCATCGGTGAATCTTCGGGAAGCGACCCATGAGATCCCCGGATATGTTGGCAGTAAATACGGTCGTCGGACTATCCGAACACGTAAGCACCTCGTACTCGTTTATACCGATTTACAAGACAATGTTGGCTTCTAGCAAAGCGCCATGCCTACCCAATTCTCCAGAAATATCCTTACAGGAATATAAGGATCTATATCAGGCGTAGTATACGTAGTATTGCGTATTTCTGTCCAGTATCAGATGATCACATGCAAGGTCTGGGGTTGGTACAGTGTCTGCCCCGTACGAAGCATATATCGGATTACGAGCAACTAGTCTCTTTATTATCGGATAATCATGACCAAGTCATATTATCCCGACGGTTGCAACCTTTTTAGAGAACCAGTTATGTATCCCTACGCGATCATCATATCCATATGACTGGAGTGACACTTTCGTCTTGACATCACACCCAACACACTACAATTCTCGATATACCCAGAAGAGGCGTACACAGAAACCGGTTAAAGCCATAGACGACCAAAACCAAAGTATATTGATTATCGCAAGTATTAGCGGTACAAGTCTCAGGTTAAGACCAAATACACCTACCCTGATTTCGGACTTCCATAGACACATAGTCATACTACCAATGGAATTCCGAGGGGGTCTATCCAGAGCGAAGCTGTTTCCCGTACCATCGATAAAACACAACCTTCTATTACACTTGCATGAGTATCTTATACCCAAATATATGAGAACTATGACGTTGTGCCCTCACAACGCGCACAAGTGTAATACTAGTCTTTTACGTATTTATCGATGTCCAATCTCGATAATACTCTGACTAGGGATATTTAATGATTTATCCTTGTGGATTGATACTGTCTCATATCATTCTCAATCCAGGAACAAATCACAGGGACCTCCTATCATTTATACATCTTGGTGATCTAATCACAAATGATAAGAGTGCAATCTCCTATGTCACATAGTTAATTTGTACAACAACACCATGATCTGTACAAATAGTGACGCTATGGGTCATAATTGTCCAACAATCTCCCACTTGGCCTATATCCAGTCACTCGAGTGTCTAGCACCCGAACTATGTATGGTTGGCTCAAACTACTGAGAAAAGGCTTTCGTCAGCGGATTTTCATGATTATCGTGGATGTGATTTATACGATCATCACATCGCCACAATGTATGATCCAAACGAATCAGATGAATAGCGAAGTATATATCTGGATCGTTGATGAGACCATTAATTCTTTAGCCTGTGTTAAAGCCTAGCTCAGCAGCTAAAAGAATTATATCTAATCTAATTAGATTTATTATCGACCCAAATGGCTTCTATTGCTGCCTCAGATGCAGCAATAACCCGCATTTGTTGTTTATTCGGTAACAATATCTTGCTTGGAAGATTTCCAGTTTACTGTTCCGTTATTCAAACTGTATAGTACCGTCTGCGACTTATATTCGTCTTTATCGGTTTAGGAAACTTGCAGCAGTGATCCCAGTCACTTCAAGTTCTTCATCTCCATAGTATAAGACAGCATCCTTAGTTCTCTAAGAAACTAACGGATGTTCTTAACTTCAATCCAGTGACTATCACTTGGATTGGCCCGATTGTGAATCCATATGCTCAAAGCATATGAGACACAAGGTCGCGTACATTTTTCAATGTACGAGTTCTCGGAGAGTATTTACGAAAGCCAAGCTTTAACCGATTGGTTTTATGGGAATATCATTTCCAAGAAATGACATATTATCATTATTTTATTGGACAGCCATTGTCAGTGCGCTCCCACTAACCCTCTTATATACATAAGAATCATTTCGTTTTGAATTAAATCATAAACCATTATGATTACATCAAAACGACAATTCCAAGAACCTATGCTTGCTTCAATCCAAACATGGATCGAACAACCTGCAAACCTTGTTTGCTTGTTATGGTACGACAAAACCGACAGAATGTTGTAAACATCCTCCAAAAGGTTTCCTTTTCAGTAAAGCAATTTTCTCGTGTAGCTGTCATATTTCATAAATGAAACATGCAACATTAGCAAGCATTATCCAAATGGATTTACCGTGGCAACAGGTAAAAGGTTGAATCGTAATCAACACAATGTTGATAACGATACCTTTCCACTAAAAGCCTACCTTTATACGTTGGTATGTTGTCATCCATGTGTGTCTTCCTCGAAGACTTATAAGTACCAATAGGCACAATGCCTTGCGGTACATCAACTAGTATCCAAACTTGTTGATATACATGGAATCCATTTCGGATTCATGACACTTTGTCATAATAAGGAGTCGATACCTTGTATCACTTCCTCATACGTAGTCAGTTGGTATACCTCAACAAGATAGACATATTTATGAGGTGGGATCAGAAACCCATACCCCAGGTTGTTTTCTGACTCTCTCTGAACTACGTGGTTCTTGTGTATTCGAAGATTACTGGTATAGTTTCATCCTTGATGAACTATTCGTGTTCCAATAGGAATCAGTGCCAGGAATAGTATTACTCCGATTTTCATCGAGTTTTACTATCCTCCCACTTACCACTGCATATAGGTATTCCTCTTAGGAAAATCGCATAGTGAGCAACAATTAAATTGTTCTCTTGTGAGTTGTATAATTACTATACTTAGGTATCCCTAGGATAACCTACAATTTGGCATTTATCCAATTTGGGTTTTAGTTTGGTATCATCCAAACATATGCCTAGCATTCCCAAATCATTAGGAATGAGAAACCCGATTTCTTTCCCGTTCATATCTAATATGAAATCTGTCAAACAGATTATTATGGAACCTTATTCAAAATAAGTTCTGCACTGTTTATACTTATCCATTGAAGGAAATTGTAGCTCAGAGCGACTCATGATTAACCTTATCATGTCCAACAAAATTCGGTTTATCTTGTTCGGACACACCGTCAAACTGACGTGTTCCGGGAGGAGTTCTCATTGAAAGAATACTATACTCTTTCAAGTATATTAGAAACTTATTAGTTAAGTATTTTCCATTACGGTCTTACCGTGACGGTTTAATACTTTAGCCGATCTGTTTGTCTATTTCGTGTCGAAACTTTAAAAGTTTCCGATTTGTGTTTCAAAAAAGACACATAACCATAACGTGATGCCACATCCGTAAGGTCACGAAATATTCATATCCACATCTAGCCTAGCTAGACATGGGCCCACTTGCTTCACTATGAACTAGGGCTTACAGATCGGTGGCACTTACACTTTTACCAAGTAGATAGTGTTTTAGGCACTTTGCCCAATAAACTAGATTCGTAGACTTTATTTGAACAGAATCAAATCAGTCAGAGTACCCACTCTTCAAAAGTGTGGATATATGATTCTTGTTTTAGTTGTGTCCCAGACAACAATGCCACAATTGAGTTTCTTCTGATCAAATCAGTTTGAGCTATTTGTTTGTCATGTTATATGTTTGAGATATATTTATATTCAAAATATAAATACTGTTATTCACATCTAATGTGTTTATCTCAATATCATCTTTATATAATAAAACAATTTAGTGTTCTAGAATATAAAGGTTCACCCGCAGCGGGTTAAACACTGATATAGAGATAATGTTTCTAGTCAAACTAGTTACATTATAACAATTTCCAATTTTAGGTACAAACCCGAGGGTAGTTCCTAAAATAGGTATCTACGGTTGAAACAGCGATTTTCGTCCCGTTTCCAATTCGCATATTAAATCTCAACTGAAGTCAGTATCCTGCTCAAAGCAGATTCCGAACATCAGTACATATTTATGTATCACACTAAGTATTTAAAATCTAATTTCAATACTAGTAGTGAACATAACATTGAAAAACATATTTGAAGTCGGAGCCTTGCACTGTCTTCAATTCCTTCATGTCTGCTTTGTCCAAACGGCAGTCACGCTTCCGCGATCACGTTTGCCACAATTTAGGCAGACATTTTGGGATATGTCATTTATCTTCCCAGAAGATTATAATGATTTTGTCTTTGCCTTTTTCCATATTCCAGTAGCCTTTGGCCAAGCCCCGGGTTTCTAGAATATCGAAGTAAGGTGCGACTAGCGTTACTTGTCTTATTGCAAACTTTGACTTTGTCTCCTTGAGAATAGTCACTAACTCTCCAAGAGTTTAATATTGCAATTTGTTACTTCTAAAATCTAACTTTAGATTTATGAAGATCCTTCAATTTCAATATCATACTTTAAGAATCTAATCCTTAGTTCTGATTCAGAAATTAAGGAGTCTACTGCGACAAGCTTAATGGATTAAGCACTTAAGTTATCATTACATAAATCTTCCAAAGATTATGCTCGACTATTTGCTTAACTCCGGGCTTAGGCATAATATGTTATTTTATCAAATAAAATAAGTTATTAGTTTTCAGGACTATCCTGAAATTTATTCCCAATTTGAAAAATAAACCATTTAAATACATTTCCCCTAGGATTATGTTTTAAATGCTAATCTTTTCAATTTAATATTGATTCTAATAGTCCAACTATTTAATCAACGATTTCAGGTACTATTTAATAGAATGATTATTATAGTCCAACTATATTAATCAACTATACTTAATGTTTGATTATAGTCCAACTATTTATTAAAACAACAATTTAAATATTAGTCCAACTAACATTTAATTTATTTGACGAATGATATTTGTTTGAGCGCGTATGGCAAGTAATTAAACGAATATTGCAAATTCAATTCTTGCCTCCCACTATTTTTCGGCGAGCCTCTAACCCTCTGTCGAGTACTCGGGAAACCGTGTTTCCTAGCGGGCTAGGATCCCGTTAAATATCACACAATCTTGACTTTGGCCAACAAATTGTATGATAATTAACTAGGTAGATCTCTAAGATCAATTGGATCCAATCCAATTCCTAGATCCAGTAGGGGGACATCCAAGTCCGAAACATATATACAATATATATGCCAATATATCCAATATATTGCCTAACCTTTTTCCTCTGAATCAACTAAGCCTTGGCTTTGGCACAACAAACTTAGTGATCCCGTCAAACGTGACCTATTGACCATGGAAAGCTTCGTAATCAATGTCGATGGACAAGAGATGGTCTTGACTTTGGCCAACAAACCACAACTTGGACAAGACACCGATATGGAACAAAGCTCTCGTGATTCAAACACATCATCGACGGACAAAGGCCTTGACTTTGGCCAACAAGCCAATGCCAGTCTTAGATCTTGAGTAAGAATCACTCAATGGAAGGAAAAACGCTTAATATTTGTGAGGGTTTTTCGCGTGCAAATTGGCAACCAATTTATTACCTTTGTTAAGGTCTCATCATCATACACCTTAAACATGCATTCTAAACACATAATAAAGCGCATATGAATAAATAATAATGATATGCGGATGGATACTTTACACAATGATCCTAGATCAAATCTCTCAATTTTTCTCTCTCCCGCTAGCAATGTATTTACTTCTGCCGGTTACACTACACTTCTAAAGAAACCTCATTTACATTGAGGGGAATAGGTGAGAAGAGAATACAAAGAATAAGGAGGTAATAAGGCTGGACACGCAGGTCCAATTAATAAATTCCAAATTTATTACAACAATTTCTAAAATTGCCCCACCCATCTAATATCCATCCGATATACATTATTCATGCATCGCAACCATGTATTCACACAAGCATGTTATCAATCAATCTAATCAAATTAATTAATCTGATAATTAGTGATCATCCAATGTTCAAACAACGATTTGATTTTGCTCGAGTCAAACTCGTTATGCGAATAAGTACTCAAAGTATGAATTCTTGAATTAAATTAAACTACAAAATTAAATCCAATTCAATTTGAATTTAATACTAATTCACTATTTAATTCCAAATTAATTACTACACTTTATTAATAAACCTTTTACGACTTAAATTCCAAATTTAATCGTTACGTGTCTCAAAGCCCGATTAACGTCCAACGTCAATTTAATTAAAGTCCAATGGGGTTTTAATTAATTTCTTGAGGCGTGGACTTTGGTCAACTCGGGTCAAACCGATAACCAAAGTCCAATCCGGAATTACCCCATAAGCCCAGAAATCAATTTTGGCCCATTAGGCCCAATTAAACTTTAAAGGTCCATTGTCGTATTTGGGCTTTATGGATGCGGTTTTGGGCCTAATTGGATCCAACCAATTTTGCCTAAACCCATCTTGGTTCAACCAAGCCCAATAAGCCCAATACAACATAACAAGCCCAAATCCAATTTTAAGGCCCAATATAATTAAATTACAAAATTCCAAATTCCCAATTTAATTACCAAAATGTATATCATTATTAATCACCCAAATCAATATTTCCAAAACATCAAATTAGCCAAATTAATCATGCTTATCATCATTAAATCATGTTCAACACAATTTAACAAAAATCAAACCAATTACATGCTATATAAGTCTCGGCTTTAGGGTTTTGTCAAATTGAAAATCCAATCCAATTGAATCCAATTAAACATTAAATCAATACCCAACATGATTCTAACTCATCCAATGAATCAAAAAATCAAAAATCACCAAGAATTAGGGCACTCATCTCTCGGCCAAGCCATAGAATTTGGGGAAATTTGTTCCAAACACAATTTCAACAAATTGATCCAATCAATCCTCAATTAAAACACATTTAAACATATTCATTCAACCAATTTCATAAATCATGCTCAAACACATTTAACCCAAATTTTAAGCCCTAAATCAATTTCATGCTTTTCATCGCTCTGATACCATTGTAGGAGTTTCTACGTCCCGAGGATCGAATATAAGCAAGAAAAAAATGCGAAAACATCACGGAGTTGCGGAATACTCACATCGATCGGTTGAGCGACGCGTGAGGCAACAGAAATTGATTTCTGCTCACTGGACTGCTCACGACAGTGGCTGCAGTTGGGCTCCATTTTCGGCCATTGTTGCTCAAGAATCCAAGCTCCAAGCTTCGTCAAATGATTCTCGGCTTATGAGTGGACTTCCCTATCACCTTCGCACGACTTCGTAGTGTGCTAGCACTCTCGATTTTGCCACAAAATCGCGACTTTTGCTTCCCATTTTTCTCCTTGTCACTCGGCAGTTCACTGCCAAAACCAGAGAAAAATACTGCCCCAATGGCGTGAGATGAAGAGAGGAAAGAGAGAGAAGAGTGTGTAATGTTGTGTTAAAAATTGGTAAATGATTTTATAAAAAACATATACACAATTTTGGCTTTCAAAAGTCAAACAATCAAAGCCTTCAACCACTCCAACAACTTACATCACTCACATCACTCAATCAAGTGACAACTTGTCACATCACTCAAAGTGACATTTGATTTAACGCTTGATGTGACTAATGATTTGACATTTGATGTGACTAATGATTTGACGCTTGATGTGACTTGCGTGCCGCACTCGAATTCGAAATGTGAATGTGCTCGCAAATACTCTCGGGCTCGGGTTCGCTAATTCCAAATTAACGAATTTTCCGTTGCGACAAAATTAAATGATTACGCCTAGCGAAGTCATTATTCACGTCGCTAACGAATTAATTCTAAATTAATTCGTTCGCCCGAATTAAAATCTAATTTCAATTCCGCGTCGAAATCCAATTTCATTTAATATATCGAATATATTAATTTAACCGATTAATTCCAATTAATCGTTATCTCTCTTTAATTGATATTTTATCCCAGATAAAATATATCTGCAATTAATCCCAGATTAATTTTCTCTCTCTCATCTAATTAATCCCAAATTAATTAAAAGTACGAGTCATACATCAACGGTGAATCTTCGGGAAGCGACCCATGAGATCCCCGGATATGTTGGCAGTAAATACGGTTGTCGGACTATCCGAACACGTAAGTACCTCGTACTACGTTTATACCGATTTACAAGACAATGTTGGCTTCTAGCAAAGCGTCATGCCTACCCAATTCTCCAGAAATATCCTTACAGGAATATAAGGATCTATATCAGGCGTAGTATACTTAGTATTGCGTATTTCTTTCCAGTATCAGATGATCACATGCAAGGCCTGGGGCTGGTACAGTGTCTACCCCGTACGAAGCATATATCGGATTACGAGCAACTAGTCTCTTTATTATCGGATAATCATGACCAAGTCATATTATCCCGACGGTTGCAACCTTTTTAGAGAACCAGTTATGTATCCCTACGCGATCATCATATCCATATGACTGGAGTGACACTTTCGTCTTGACATCACACCCAACACACTACAATTCTCGATATACCCAGAAGAGGCGTACACAGAAACCGTTTAAAGCCATAGACGACCAAAACCAAAGTATATTGATTATCGTAAGTATTAGCGGTGCAAGTCTCAGGTTAAGACCAATACACTTACCCTGATTTCGGACTTCCATAGACACATAGTCATACTACCAATGGAATTCCGAGGGGGTCTATCTAGAGCGAAGCTGTTTCCCGTACCATCGGTAAAACACAACCTCCTATTACACTTGCATGAGTATCCTATACCCAATATATGAGAACTATGCCTTGTGCCCTCACAACGCGCACAAGTGTAATACTAGTCTTTTACGTATTTATCGATGTCCAATCTCGATAATACTCTGACTAGGGATATTTAATGATTTATCCTTCGTGGATTGATACTGTCTCATATCATTCTCAATCCATGAACAAATCACAGGGACCTCATATCATTTATACATCTTGGTGATCTAATCACAAATGATAAGAGTGCAATCTCCTATGTCACATAGTTAATTTGTACAACAACACCATGATCTGTACAAATAGTGACGCTATGGGTCATAATTGTCCAACATTTGGGGCCGTTGTCGGGGACTTATTTATCTTTCACTATTAATTTTGAGGTTAGATACCTTTACTTGTATCTAATTTCTTTTTACTTATTATTTCAGTTTTCTTTTGTTTCAGGTTCTCAGACACTACATGAGATGAACCAGAAGCTTTGAAATCCGACCGCTTGACCCAGAGATTGAAAGAACGATAAAAAATTGAGAATGGAAAGGCGAGAAGGCCAAGAAGCACTAATAAACATGGAACCTGAACCTTTGGAGGTTGCACCACCAATTCCCATTCGAGATAGAAACATTACGGTGGTTGACAACTTCATTTCCTCTATTGACTTCCTCCCTTACCAGCAAATGCATGTGACATCAAAACATGCATTCAGATGATTCAGCAGTCAGTTCAATTTGGGGGAAATGCAACTGAAGATCTTAATGCCCATATCAGAAACTTCCTGGAAGTTTACGGCACTTTCAATTACAACCGAGCAGCTGAAGAAGCAATGAGACTACGTTTTTTTCCATATTCCTTGAAAGACATAGCTAAGGCTTGGCTACATTCATTACCACCAGGTTCCATCACAACTTGGAACACTCTAGCCATCAAATTCCTTGCAAAATATTTCCCACCAGCCATAATTGCAAAGCTGAGGAATGATATCACATCATTTGTGCAACATGAATCATTCTAAGGTCATTACGTCTTTACCATATAAAAAGATACATTATATTATAGAAACTGCATATATTATTCATAATAATAATGTTTTACAGAAGTATTCAAAAGAATACAACGGGGAATTGGCTCTATGAGCACCAACCCTAACACTAGGTTATAGGAATTCGATCGTATCCAAAACCAATGACTATGAATATTTACTTTAAGAATAGTTTACACCTAGTGTCAAAACTATTATAGGTCGATGTCATTCTTAGCATATCTATACATCAATATAATACGCATAATGACAATACCATTAATGAGGTATGAAATGAAAAATGTAGTTATTTTATTAATAAATAATAAAATACATAATTCGGATTGGTACTCCAAGCACCAACTCCATCAAGAGGTTTATGCATATCTTTGCGTTCCAGGTTAACAAACTGATATATTACACATGTATAGGAGAATTAATTCATCATTAAAGTAATATTGGACGGATTCATAACCCTGGATGTTTTGCCTTTTATTAATTTCTTTTGTATTTTATTTTATTTTTACTTATTTAGTTTTAGTTAAATCCATATTCAACCAACAACAATCCCTTCCAATTGTAAATTAGATACTTGTAAATAAGTAGCTTCAATAATTAACAACGTGAGAATTAAGTCCTTGTGGGATCTATATTTTTACACTTCTTGTGTGATACGTGCGCTTGCGTAAAGTGTGTTTGCCGCGGATCAAGCACCTCTATAAATAGAGGTGTTCAACACATTATTTTCTTCAGCAAAATTTCCACGGGTCTCTCTCGAGACTTTGTGAGATGAGCTTTTGTGTGTATTTTTTTTATTTTGTAATTTATTTTTCTTTTATTAATAAAATTATGAGTGTTTTTATTTATATCTTGTTCTGATAATTTTTATTATGCTGGGGTAAAGGATGAATCTAGTAGAATGAAAATATATGTGATTTTTAATTATATTATATTTTATAAATTGTGATAATTTTCCAAATAAAATTCATACTCTTTCTAGTATATTGAGAACTCTTGACTAGCTGTATACAGTCCCCGATTAGCACAGATAATACTTGAATCCCATAAATGAGAGAGTGTTGATTATCAAATATCTGAATTAATTATTGACAAACTTTGTTACCGCCTATACAGCTGGTTTTATATATTTAGCATAATTGAGTACTTAAATGGACTTGTTATAGAAAAATGATATCACTGCCTTTATGGCTGGTTTTATATGTTTTGACATACTTAGTAACTTGGCATGACTAATTATCGACAGGACGGATCACATGTGTTGGTATAATTAATATCTGATAATTATGAAATAAATTGATTGAGAAATAATTATAATTTATATATTATAAAAAGTAAAAATTATTTTATATTTGAAATATCAATAGTGGATCCCCTAACCATACTATTTTATTTTTTAATTTTTATTTTATTAGTTGAATTATTATTGTATCTTATTAAATTTATTCCCCGTGGATCGATCCCGTACTTACTGAGTTATTTTATTACTTCGACACTCTTATACTTGGGAGTAAAGAACCACTTTATAAGCACGTGTCAACCAATGCTAACTGATGCGTCGGTGCAGGGGGTGCGACCGGCTACCCTCCGTCCAACGGTGGTCGCCAGAATCTGGCAAAATCATGATAGTGATGCCCACACTTCCACCTTCTGATCTTGGCTCGTCGCTTGGATCCACGTTCGAGCCACATGCCAAATGGAAGCCCTATGAGGGTACTAGACGGCTACGGTATCGATTTTGAGTAATAGTGCTTGGTTTTTATGCAAATCAATAGAGAAATATTCGGATGAATAGTGACCACTTTTCTCGGGAGCTCCGATTTTAATTCTGTCGATTCCTACGCATTTGTTGGGCGTAAAGTGTATGTCGGTACCCTCAAAATTTTGGAAAGACATCTTGGTAAAAAGTTAACTTTTTCAAGTTTGTCAGATTATATTTGGATTATCCCTGTAGATTTGCAGAGTAAAATATTGGTGTGTAATGAATTGATTATACTAGAATGTGTTGAATATGAGCTATTTGTAGAATCCTAGCGAAATCGTAATGAATTGGATTGATCTGGTACGATTAGCGAGTTTTCGATAAAGTCAAATTTCACGCGATTCTGTGCTTTGATGAATATAATGATAGAAATGAGATAATTATTATGATATAATGATGTTTAGATGAATCCAGATAATTTTTGAAGGTTTAGGATCCTTCTATAGCGTTTTTAAAAAAATTCGGAAGATTTTCCGGAAACGCGTGATTTATGAATTTGAGCTAACATGTTATTTTGGAATGTTATATTATGATGTATTAAGGGTATTTGAATTGTTTTGGGATGAACCGAACAAATGAAATGTTCCGAATCTGCTCGTAACACTTTCAGATATTTTTAGAGGATTTCCGAGTTCTTAGTTGAAAAGTGAATCTGATTTTTTAGATTTATTAAGTTAGATGTTTTGAGAGTAACAAAACCGAAATCGTGGAAAATGAACTTCATTTGGATGTTTCGGGAAGATCCAAAAATTTGTTATAGTTGAGTCGAGAATTATGTATAAAATCGGTTCTAATCGTTTCCACTGTTCGTTTTGACAGATTTAATTAGGATCAAGAGTGATCGCGAGATGAGGTAAATATTTCATGCGATGTATACCAACACACTAACTGTTGTTTGTTCATAGTATAGATATGTATAAATAAATGTATGTGTATATATGTGTGTGTTTAAGTATGTGTTTCTATATAGATATGGAAAATTTAAGTTGCCTAAACTACCACGGGTTTGGGTTGGTCAAAGCCACGGGTTTGGATGATTTGGTTCATCCGCGCATAATCTTATATTATGGATATAAATATATAAATATGTATATTAAGCTAGAACTATGTCATTGATATATATTTGATATATCGATAATGTATTCTGACATGCGATTCATTTGACAATGCTTGATGACTATGAGATATGTTGTGTGATATGGGCTTCTTATAAGACTAAATTTATCTTAGCTTTAAAAAGTTTATTATTTTCGTAATTTTCTTGTTGTTTTAGTTCATTCACTGGAAAGATATAAAACTACAATTAGGATATGTTTATTATTTAAAAATACTAACTTTTGACTACAGTTGTTCTTTTTCAATTAACAGTATTTATTTTTATTCTTTTTTATTTTAACAGATTCTTATTTTAACTTCGAAATTTAATTATGAGCTTTCCACGTGGCGCGTTGAATGAGCAAAAAAATATTTAACTTTTATATATATAGATAAATGAGAGATTATAATATATTTTATTATTATCATATGTTTTTTATTTTTATTTTATAATTTAATAAAAATAAATAAAAATATTAATTAATTAATTTAGTAGGCTTATTACTTTTATAATAGATTATATTTTGATATTGTAACAGGTTTCGTATGTAAATAATTTATTATTTTAATTTTATAATTTAATAATAAAAAAATTAATAGTAGAGATTAGATTAATTGTGGATAATTTAATAGTAATTTTTTTTATATTTTAATATGATAGTTTAATATGTTTTTTTTTACAATAGACTTCTTATAAAATTAATATGATTTTTATATAATATATTTATTAATTTAATTTATAATTTTAATATGATACTGCCAAGTTACTGTACGGGCCAATTTGGGTCAATGGTATAATTATCTTTTCGTCCAGGCCCAATAAAAGACAGAGTCCAAATTCCTCCAAATAGTACCTAGATCAGATTTGGGCCAAGGGCCCAAATATCTTCTTAGGCTCAATTGAAGCCAACAAGATAACCTACCCTTCATTAACCGAAAAATATCACCTCATGTTCTCCGCACATTTAGCTGACTCATCTCATCACCAAAAGATGAATGCTAAAACGCGTTATGGGTCCGACCCCCATAAATGCAGCCCATGTGCCAACCAGAAAAGCAAATTCTTAAAACCTATAAAATGATATAAGATTCATAATATAGAGGGAAAAACATCCTTATTGAGAGGAGAGAGAGCCTAAGCATCCTTATTCCAAGCTTGAGCATTCCGACTTGAGCTCTCAAGGCTTCTCACCCTCTAAACACTGGCCCACCGTCCTAACTGGAGTTCACGAAGGTCAAGGTATTCTCAGACCTTACTATTCCATTATTTACCGCTCGTGTTCACTACTGACTTGAGAGTCAAAGCGCCTACGGTGCCCACCACACCGATGGGTGGGAACTCCCCGCTCACTCTACCTTCATTTTGCAGATCGCTGGTGCCCCATCATATAAATTCTCAATTGTGGACCTCAGACGAAATCTAGCGTCCACAATTTAGAGCCCACCGTGGGGTCTTAGCGATTTATAGCAAGCGAAGATCTCTAAATCTATGATATTTTCAACACAACTACTCATGGCTTCAAGCAACAAGCAAACACCAGACCTTGTGGTCGCACAGTTAGCCGCTTTATAAGAACGGTTACGATCATTGGAAGAGGAAAATCTAGCCATGCAAAGATCCAATACTAATCTCCAGAAGCAATTGGAGCAGATTTCTTCAACCTCTCAAAGGCGCGAGGCTACGGATCACCCCAACAATCCTACTATTCAATCCAATCTCTTAGAAGCATTCAACAATTTGCCATCAGACGACCGACCATAAAATCACCAAAGAAGCTAACACATCTCTCCAACCAACTTGGTGTCAGACTACCGGTGAGAAAAGGTCGAGCCGACACGACCTCTGATACTCTTTTTTTGGGGTCCATCAATTCCATAGAACTTTCACGGAAGTTCAGCCCCCAGACATGAGGCTATATAATGGATTACCTAAACTAAGTGGAAAGATTGCCATCAACTCCCAATGACGTGGAAGGATAACCATAATTCCTATATGGCATGGATAGATTACCATCGACTCCAAATTACATGAGAGGAGAGTCATTCTCTCCAAACGACATGGATGAATCTTCATCTCATTCATACGGCATGATGGGATTGTCATATTCTCCAGACGACATAGACGAAGTGTCGTCTCCTTTATACGACATGACATGATTGACATATTCCTCATACGACATTGATGGAATGTCATCTACTCCAGACTACATGGAAGGAGCCATCACTTCCAGAAAAATTCAAAGGATATTCATATTCTCCAGTCGACATGGAATGATTGTCATCTATTCTCCATACGACATATATGAATTGCCGTCAACTCCTGACTACGTAGGAAGTCTTTCATCGAGCCCAGTCAACCAAAGCCTCATTACCTTCATTAGGTCAGGTAAAGTGAAGAACCCTGAGGACCGACCTTCATTAGGTCGGGTAGAGTGAAGAATCCAGGGGATCTCCATCAGATCCAGTCGATCGAAGCCTCCTGACCTTCATCGGGTCATGTAGAATGAAGAATCTCGATGACCTCCATCAGTTCCAGTCGACCGAAGTCTCATAACCTTGGCTTTGGCTCGTGGAATCAACTAAGACTTGGCTTTGGCTCAACAACCTTAATGAAACTAGTTAAGCGTGACCCATTGACAGTGGGAAAGCTTCGAAATCGAGGCCGATGAACAAGAAGTGACCTTGACTTTGGCCAACAAATCACAACTTGCCCAAGGCGTACGATATGGAACAAAGCCTTCATGATTCAAACACATATGCGATGGACAAAGGTCTTGACTTTGGCTAACAAACCAATGCCAATCTTGGATCTTGAGAGAGAATCACTCAATGGAAGGAAAAACGCTTAATATAAAATGAGGGTTTTTGTCGCGATTTGGCAACCAATTTATTATCTTTGATTAGGTCTCATCATACACCCTTAAGCATGCATTCTAAAAGCATAATAAGGCGCGAATAAAATTAAAAATGATATGCGGATTGATATACAACAAATTGTTCCTAAACCAAATCTCTCAATTTCCTCTCTCCCGCTAGCACTATTTATACTTCTACCCAATTACATAATACTTCTAAAGAAACCTCATTTACATTGAGGGGAATTGGTGAGAAGAGAAATACAATGAGAAAAGAGGTAATAGGCGGGACACGCAGGTCTAATTTAATAAATTCTAAATTTATTACAAGAATTTCAAAAATTGCCCTCACCCTTCTAATATCCATCCGATATACATTATTTATTCATACATTCAAGTATTCACACAAAGCATGTTATCAATCAATCTAATATAATTAATTAATCTTTGAATAGTGACCATCCAATGTTCAAACAACGATTTGATTTGCGCGAGTCCAACTCGTTTAAGAATAAATACTTAAAGTATGTATTCTTGAATTATATAGAACTACAATTTTAAATCCAATTTAAATTATATTCAATACTAATTCATATTTAATTCCAAATTAAATAATTACACTTTGAATAGTGCCTTTTAGATTTGGATTCCAAATCCAATCTTTAGGGGTCTCAAAGGCCCAATTAGTATCCAATACTATTCAATTAAAGTCCAATGGGCTTTCAACTAATTCTTTAGGCATGGGCTTTGGCAATTATGGGTCAAACCCAAGATGGCAAGGCCCAATTAGGAATCACCATATGCCAAAAATCAATTTAGGCCCATTAGGCCCAATTAAAATTTTAAAGGCCCAATTATCATATTTGAACTTTATAGAAATGGTTTTAGGCCCAATTGGATCCAACCAATTATCCTAAACCAAACTTGGCCCAACCAAGCCCATTAAGCCCGAATACAACAATTAAATTAATTCATTATTCCAAATTACAAATTAATTCAATTCAAGTGTAATTACCATAATTAATCTAATGCATCCAAAACACTAATTAATTCAATTAATCATGCTCATCATTTTGAATTCATGTCCAACACAAATTGAAGCAAAATCAATTCTAAAACATGCTTCAAACTCACGGCAAAGGCATACAAAAATCATTCAATTTGATTTCAATCTAATTTAAATCAACATTCAATATTTCTATCATGCCAACAACACATCCAATATGTCAAATTTCAAAAATTCCCATGAGCTTATTCTATGGTATATATTCGGCCAAGCTTAGGATTTGGGGATTTTTTTATCTAATCAATATTTCACAAATCCAACAATGCACAAATCCAATTCAACATCTTATAAACTCAACCAAACCATCAATTTAAGAAAATCAAGTTCCAAACACAAAATTCCCAAATTAAAGTTTAAGAACCTTAGAATTCCAAATCAAACTTAGATCGCCCTGATACCATTGTTAGTGTTCATAGAACATGCCAAGATCGTCTAAGAGTGATTCATGTGTGAATTATCAAGAGAGTTGTGGAATACTCACATTGATTGGTTGAGGAGATTTCAAAAATTCCTTCTTTGTTGGATGTGTTGGAAGCTTCGGAGCTTGAAATTGAGTTCCATACTCTCGGGTGAGTTTCCCTATCACCTTGATTCACTCCTTTAAGTGCTAGCTTGAACAAAAATTGAAAGAAAATTTTTCTCCTTCAAGGAGCTATGTATTCGGCAATTAAGAGAGAAGGGAGAGAGTGAATAGTTCACACTTAATCCAAAAGTGTGTGTGTTGACTTGGTTGGTATTTGTTTTAAAATAATCCAATTACTTTTCAAACAATTTCCATCACAATTAAATGTAGCCAACTACTCACATCAAGTGTCAAAAGGTTGATGTAAGTAAAGTGGGTCCCACCACTTTAAATTCAAAATTGAGTTGGCTTACTCAACACATTTTGGGCCCGGTTTCGTTTAATCCGATTCAACAAATTTTCATCGCAACGTAATTAAATCTAATTTAATTAAATAATAATGCCTCACAAAATTATTACGGAAGTCGCTTACGAATTAATTCTAAATTAATTTGTTCGCTTGAATTAAAATCTAATTTTAATTCCGCTTTGAAATCCGATTTCATTTAATATATCTAATATATTATTTTAGCCCAATCAAATAAATTAAATAGAAAAATCTAATTTAACTATTAAATTTATTTTACCGATTAATTCCAAATTAATCGCGTTCTCTTTTCTCGACGAATTTAATCCAGATAAATTCTCGACGCAATTAATCTCAGATTAATTCTTTCTCTTTTAATTAATCCCAGATTAATTTATTGCCGTAATTAATCCCAGATTAATTTTCTCTCTCATAATTAATCCCAGATTAATTTTCTGTTTGAGTCAAATCTCAACGGTGAATCTTCGGGAAGCGATCCAAGAGATCCCTGGATATATTGGCAGTAAATACGGTCATCGGACTATTCGAATACGTGCGTACCCGGTATCACGTTCTTACCGATTTACAAGACATGGTTTGCTTCTAGCAAAACACCGTTGTAGGCACTGTATTTTTGCATATAAGTCTAGATGATGAGTCTCACATGGAGGCACTACCCTTTAAGTTACGGAAGTCGCGTGAAACGGATGTCGGAAGGGAAAATTCCAGAATCAATACCTTGTTGGACTTAATTCGTTTGCTTAGCTTTGGGTTCGCTCGTTGGATCTCTGTTTTAAAATTCATCTTTGGCCCAAAACCCCGCAATCCACACCAAGCCCACCAAAAAGCCCAAGCCCACTAAATCCCCTCAAAAATATCCAACACATTAAACACATGATTAAAATCAAATTAAATCACATTCTTAATTTAAATAAATCACATTCCAAAATTAAATAAATCTAATTAAATCACCTTCCTAATTTAAATAAATCACATGTCCAAATTAAATAAATTAAATAAATCATTTTCCTAAACTAAATAAATCACCTTCCTAAATTAAATAAATCATTTCCTTATAACAAACCAATTAAATATTCCCCAAAATTACACAATCTTCATTTCCTACCCATACAAGGACAACCCTAACCCACTCCTATAAAAAGACACCCAAAGCCAAACCCTTAGACCCTAGAGCTCATTCTCACATCTACTCACAACAGAAAAATAATAAACCTTAATTCATACTTCACGCCTCCTCTCTTGGCCTCTCTCTCTCCAAACCAAAACACAAAAACAACTCAGACCTCATGCCCTTCCAAAAAAAGCCAAAGCCATGCCATAAACATTCTCTCTCCATTCTCTCTAAGAAACACAAACAAAAAACCCTAAGCAGCACTAAACTAAAGATGCCCTTCAACAGCCACCACGTCTCTCTCCTCAGCAGCCCCTCATCATGCATGCATCAGCCGGCCCTCCACGTAAACCAAAGTCCTGCCTTCACCGACCATTAAACAACAACGCACCAGCTCACTCTCGGCAACCTTAACAAACGAAACCCTAATGGCTCTTCACGGTGACACCGACACACACACACCATATGACACAAACCCTAACGACCCCATGTCTCTCTCTCTCACTCGTTACCCAGACTGACCGTGAACAAACCAGCAAAGACAATGACAACAGAACCCTCCAAGCAACCCTTATCTAACTCGGCACAAACGGACAAACAATAAGCCCTCACTCGCAAGCTGCACCTTCACCCACGAAAATAAACAAAAAAGACAAACACACTCCCCCTACCTTCTCATCAACTCACGGCACCATTGAAACCATCTTCTCTCACGCCAAATTTACCTCTAAAATAGCCCCTCTAGTTCACGCCAATTAACCGCCAAATAGCCCAGAAAATAACCCAAAATCGGCCCCCGAACCAAGCCAAAACTGTAGCCAAAACCGAGATAAAAAGTCCCCAAAACAGCGAGCAAAATAACGAGTAAAACTGCGGTAAAAACAGCAGAGAACAGTGAAGAAGACAGCGAAAACATCAGCCCAAAATAGTAGACAAGCGAACCAGAAAAGTTATGAAACATTAACCCTTCCGGCGACGTCCCAACACACCCCCGAGAATCGACTTAAAAGGTAAGACCTGAGGGCACCCTTTGTTATATTTTATTTTTTCATCCTAGACACGGCATGCTTGGTTGGATATGGAATACGTCCAACCGGGCATGCGAAGTCCTACATTGAAAACGGCCAAATTCTTTAGTCACATATTTATTATTCCGCATTTATTTGATATCATTAGTCTTTTATTATTTTTCATTTAATTTATGTTTATTGTTGCTTTATTATTCCGCATTTATTTTGCTTTATTTATCCTCCTTGTTATTTTGCATGTTTTTCCCTTCAGTTATTTATAGTTATATGCATTATCGTATGTTATGTCTGTCTACATTGGGTTAATGATTGAGTGTTGCCTCTCGTGGTATATCGGATGGAAACCCATACGTAAATTCAGTAGCCGAATCCGAATGGACGTTAGTGCGGTCTGTACATGGGATACAACTCCACGTACCGCTTGAGGAAACGTTCACACATATGTTTATGAAATTGTGTGCTTGCCGTTATGTCGACTTACTTTTATGCATGCAAACTTAGATATAGGTATTACTTTTATGTATGCGAACTTAGATATAGGTTATTCTTGCATATGTATGTTGTGTAGACTTGGTTATATTATCGCATAAATCTGTTCATTATAAGTGGCATAAGTAAGGGACCATTCCGAACCCAACGGTTTGAGGTCTTCCCTTGCGAGGGGTGAGTGTGGCCTTAAATCATTTCACAGTTCACGCTGGGTGGCGACTCCATTTATTTCTCCGGTTTAGTCCCCCACGGGCTACTCCGTACTCCCGATCGGGCCGTGAGCCTGGAACAGCGTCGTCAATTTATGTGTCCTACAGTCTGGCGACTCCACTGGGGATAGAGAATCGGCCCCGAAATAATGTCTTGTAATGTTTGTGATTTGTGTTTTAGTTAACCGTGTCTACCGTGGGTTGAAGGGGTTTAATCAAAGGCATTATTAAAGCTTGGTAATGGTTTGGTGTCTTCCTTCATTCACTACCTTTCTATAAGGAAAAGCCGTGAAGGCACCTAGATAATCATTTACTCGAAGCTTACTGTGATGGACTAATTTGGAAGACTTGTTGTTTCTTCTTGTCACCAAGGCGATAAGAGCCTAAGAGGCTTGGGTATTTAAGAGAGTTCGCTCCACCCTCCCTCTGGGGAATCTACAATAGGAAATCTATTTGACAGTCAGTCACGCACCATAACTCGTTGGCACGTACCTTAGCGTATAAAAAAGGTGTGCTCAATTGGTCACTTGAACCCTTGAGTGAGGAGTCCTAGTTGTGGGAAATCCTTCACCAGCGAGAGCCTTTGTCTATACCCCTATAAACCCGCACATGAACTGTAGTTGTAGGACTAATAGAAACTATTCATTTATGCTTGCATTTAGGACCATCGTCATCTGGATTCAGTTGGACTTTTTATCATGAGGTATGGGCTTGTTGGGCCATTTAAACTGGGACGAGTCTGTGCTTTATGGCAATTGGGCCAAAAGCTTCTAAAATATCGATGGGTCACTTTATGATTAGGCCTTTTATCATTTGAAGTTGTTTAGCCATGTTATTGCAAAAGTGTAAACCTGTTGGGCCTTTTCAACTGGGAGAAGTTTGCACCGCGCAATAGTATGATTGAATACTTTAAAATGATAATGGGCCGACTTATATATTCCATACATCGTACGCATCTCATGCATACACGCATCATGTTAACCCTGTGTCTTAAAAGCCATCATAGATATCTGTTGGGTTATAGAAGAAAGAAAGATTTGTCAAGAAGAGTTTAGCAAACATGAATATCAGGAAAAGGAAACCGAGGAACAGAAAACTTTACGGCAAGGATAGAAAGACCATGGTGGGCCCAAAAAAAAGAAAAAAAAAAAAAAAAAAAAAAAAAAAGATTATTTTTAAGTCCTTAATAGTTAGGCATAAGTCCAATGATGAAATGTTTGCCTTATGATGAAACCTTAGAAACGATAAGTGCGAGATGAACCCTCATCCGATATTCTGAATGGATCGATCTCGGCTAGACTCACGAGCACTTAATTACGGGATCTTAGCAGTGGAAGCCTTAGTGGTCACCAAGATGACTAGTTAAAGAGATGGCGGATCAGTGAATGACCGTTTGCCTGGATGTCCATCCTGGTTTACTTATGCTACGATATATGATATGGTTGGAAACAAAGAAAAAGTCTCTAAAAAGAAAAAGAAAAATAGACCATCTATAACCGATAAGCGTGAAGCTACCCATGGACGAGTATTAGAACCACCATGAGGAGAAATGTTACCTTAAATGGTAGGTGTGTCGGAAAAAGAGAAAAAAAGAAAAAAAAAAGAAAAAAAAAAGTTCAAAAAAAAAAAAGAAATAGACGAAAGAAAGAAAGAAGAAAACCATATCATGTTGAGTACGAAGAAGTAATCACAGAGTATGATCAAGACATCTAGGTTGGTTAGACCCACCGATCCAATTCTCCAAGACAAAATCATAGAGTTGGCTTAGTTAAAAATTAAGCTGGGACAGAGCCTTGTCACACACACACTAGGAGTCTAGTTCAGATCAAGCACTCAAATGGTCAGATTCGAGTATATTAAGTACTTTGAAGGTTCTCGTGAGAGGCAGTACAGTATGTTGGAATGAACCACCACATCAGCATCAACATCAGTTTTGGGGATGAATCCCAGGGTCGAGGCCCACATCAGTATCAGCTTGGGGATGAGTCCTAGGGTCGAGGCCCACATCAGCATCAGTTTGGGGCGAGGCCCACATCAGTATCAGTTTGAGGGCGAGGCCCACATAAGTATCAGTCTAGGGGTGAGGCCCGCATCAGTATCAGTCTGGGGACGAGGCCCACATCAACATCAGTTTTGGGCGAGGCCCACATCAGTATCAGTTTGGGGCGAGGCCCGCATCAGTATCAGTTTAAGGACGAGGCCCACATCAGTATCAGTTTGGGGCGAGGCCCACATCAGCACTCTGGGTATGGAGACACACATCATCAGCACTTCGGGTATAGAGACACACATCATCAACACTCCGGGTATGGAGAGACACATCATCAGCACTCCGGGTATGGAGACACACATCATCAGGACTCCGGGTATGGAGACACACATCATCAGCACTCTAGATATGGAGAGACACATCATCAGCACTCCGGGTATGGAGACACACATCATCAGCACTCCGGGTATGGACAGACACATCATCAGCACTCTGGGTATGGAGACACACATCATCAGCACTCTGGGTATGGAGACACACATCATCAGCACTCCCGGTATGGAGATACACATCATCAGCACTCCGGGTATGGAGACACACATCATCAGTACTCCGGGTATGGAGATACACATCATCAGCACTCCGGGTATTGAGACACACATCATCAACAGTTCGGGAATAAAGCCCATAATCAACAGTTCGGGAACAAAGCCCACAACTAATTCAGTTCGGGAATATAAAGCCAACAGTCAACACAAGTTCGGGAACAAAGCCCAGTGAATAAAGCCCACAATCAACAGTTCGGGAACAAAGCCCACAACCAATTCAGTTCGGGAATAAAGCCCACAGTCAATATAAGTTCGGGAACAAAGCCCAGGGAATAAAGCCCACAATCAACAGTTCGGGAACAAGACCCACAATTCAGGGAATAAGACCCTCAACTCAAATCGGGAACAAGACCCACAACACAATCGAGAACAAGACCCACGGAACAAGACCCATAATTCAGGGAATAAGACCCTCAACAAAAATCGGGAATAAGACCCACGGGAACAAGACCCACAATTCAGGGAATAAGACCCTCAACACAAATCGGGAACAAGACCCATGGGAACAAGACCCATAATTCAGGGAACAAGACCCTCAACTCAAATCGGGAACAAGACCCACAATTCAGGGAACAAGACCCACAACTCAACTTGGGAACAAGACCCACAACACAATTCAGGGAACAAGACCCACAACTCAACTCAAATTGGGAACAAGACCCTCATCTCAACTCAGTAACGGTTCAAGAATGAACCACCTCTCACAAAGTAACGGTTCAAGAATGAACCTTGGGGTCGAAGTACCTCACAACCAGATCAATTCAGCTCGAAGCACCAGGCAAGTCAGGTGGCAGCTGGCGAACCAGGTAAGTAAAAATGCATTGCATAAACTTTGATAGGATTATCATTGTCACATATTGCACAAGTCCCATCAAAGTGGGGGCGACTGTAGGCACTTCATTTTTGCATATAAGTCCCGATGGTGAGTCTCACATGGAGGCACTACCCTTTAAGTTACGGAAGTCGGGGAAACGGATGTCGGAAGGGAAAGTTCCAAAATCAATACCTTGTTGGACTTAATTCGTTTGCTTAGCTTTGGGTTCGCTCGTTGGATCTCTGTTTTAAAATTCATCTTTGGCCCAAAACCCTGCAATCCACACCAAGCCCACCAAAAAGCCCAAGCCCACTAAATCCCCTAAAAAATATCCAACACATTAAACACATGATTAAAATCAAATTAAATCACCTTCTTAATTTAAATTAATCACATTCCTAAATTAAATAAATCTAATTAAATCACCTTCCTAATTTAAATAAATCACATGTCCAAATTAAATAAATTAAATAAATCTTTTTCCTAAACTAAATAAATCAACTTCCTAAATTAAATAAATCATTTCCTTATAACAAACCAATTAAATATTCCCCATAATTACACAATCTTCATTTCCTACCTATACAAGGACAACCCTAACCCACTCCTATAAAAAGACACCCAAAGCCAAACCCTTAGACCCTAGAGCTCATTCTCTCATCTACTCACAACAGAAAAATAATAAACCTTAATTCATACTTCACGCCTCCTCTCTTGGCCTCTCTCTCTCCAAACCAAACCACAAAAACAACTCAGACCTCACGCCCTTCCAAAAAAAGCCAAAGCCATGCCATAAACATTCTCTCTAAGAAACACAAACAAAAAACCCTAAGCAGCACTAAACTAAAGACGCCCTTCAACAGCCACCACATCTCTCTCCTCAGTAGCCCCTCATCATGCATGCATCAGCCGGCCCTCCACGTAAACCAAAGTCCTGCCTTCACCGACCATTAAACAACAACGCATCAGCTCACTCTCGGCAACTTTAACAAACGAAACCCTAATGGCTCTTCACGGTGACACCGACACACACACACCATATGACACAAACCCTAACGACCCCATGTCTCTCTCTCTCACTCGTTACCCAGACTGACCGTGAACAAACCAGCAAAGACAAGCACAACAGAACCCTTCAGACAGCCATCGCCAATGACAAAAAAACAACCCTAATCTAACTCGGCACAAACGGACAAACAATAAGCCCTCACTCGCAAGCTGCTCCTTCACCCACGAAAACAAACAAAAAAGACAAACACACTCCCCTTACCTTCTCATCAACTCACGGCACCATTGAAACCTTCTTCTCTCATGCCAAATTTACCTATGAAACAGCCCCTCTAGTTCACGCCAATTAACCGCCAAATAGCCCAGAAAATAACCCAAAATCGGCCCCCGAACCAACCCAAAATAGTAGCTAAAACCGAGATAAAAATTCCCCAAAACAGCGAGTAAAACTGCAGTAAAAACAGAACAGAACAATGAAGAAGACATCGGAAACAGCAGCCCAAAATAGTAGACAAGCGAACCAGAAAAGTTATGGAACATTAACCCTTCCGGCGACGTCCCAACGCACCCCCGAGAAGCGAAATAAAAGGTAAGACCTGAGGGCACCCTTTGTTATATTTTATTTTGTCATCCCAGACACGGTATGCTTGGTTGGACGTGGAATACGTCCAACCGAGCATGCGAAGTCCTACATTGAAAACTGCCAAATTCTTTGGTCGCATATTTATTATTCCGCATTTATTTGATATCATTAGTCTTTTATTATTTTTCATTTAATTTATGTTTATTGTTGCTTTATTATTCCGCATTTATTTTGCGTTATTTATCCTCCTTCTTATTTTGCATGTTTGTCCATTCGGTTATTTATAGTTATATGTATTATCGTATGTTATGTCTGTCTACATTGGGTTAATGATTGAGTGTTGCCTCTCGTGGTATATCGGATGGAAACCCAGACGTAAATTCCATAGCCGAATCCGAATGGATGGTAGTGCGGTCTGTACATGGGATACAACTCCACGTACCGCTTGAGGAAACGTTCACGCATATGTTCATGAAATTGTGTGATTGCCGTTATGTCGACTTACTTTTATGCATGCAAACTTAGATATAGGTTTTACTTTTATGTATGCGAATTTAGATATAGGTTATTCTTGCATATGTATGTTGCGTAGACTTGGTTATATTATCGCATAAATCCGTTCATTACAAGTGGCATAAGTAAGGGACCATTCCGAACCCAACGGTTTGAGGTCTTCCATTGCGAGGGGTGAGTGTGGCCTTAAATCATTTCCCAGTTCACGCTGGGTGGCGACTCCATTTATTTCTCTGGTTTACTCCCCCGCGGGCTACTCCGTACTACAGACCGGGCCGCGAGCCTGGAACAGCATCGCCGATTTCTGTGTCCTACAACCGTGCCTACCCAATTCTCCAGAAATATTTTGTAAAATGAATATGTAATCTTTGTTCAGGCGTAGTATACGTAGTATTGCGTATTACGATCCAGTATCGATATCACATGCTAGGCCTAGGGCTGGAATTATGTCTGCCCCGTACGAAGCATATATCGGATCTTTGGTAACTAGTCTCTATAATTGGATAATCATGACCTAGTCATATTATCCCGATGACTGCAGTACTTAAGAGTACTAGTTCCGTATCCTATGTGATCATCATCTCCATACGACTGAAGTGATACTTCCATCTTGACATCACACCCAATACACTATGTTTCTCAGTATACCCAGAATAGGCTTACTTAGAACCTGTTAAAGCCCCGGATGACCAAAACCAAAGTATACTGATTATCGCAAGTATTAGCGATGCAAGTCTCAGGTTAAGACCAAATACACCTACCCTGATTCGGATTCTCATAGACACATAGTCATACTACCAATGAGATTCTGATGGGTCTATCCAGAGCGAAGTTGTTTCCGTACCATCGGTAAACAGAACCTCCTATTACACATGCATGAGTATCCAATACCCAAATATATGAGAACTATATCGTTACGCTTCCATAACACGCACAAGTGTAATACTAGTCTATTCAGCATAATCGATGTCCAGTCTCGATAATATTATAACTAGGGATATTTAATGATTAAACCTTAGTGGATTAATATTGTCTCATATCTTATTAATCTGGTAGTAATCATATGGACTTTTATTATTTATATATCCAGGTAATCCAATTATAAAATGATAAAAGAGTAATTTCCTTTGTCACATAGTTCATTTGTACAACAACACCATGTTTTGTACAAATAATGATGATATGGGTCATAATTATCCAACAATCTCCCACTTGGCCTATAGCCAATCACTCAAGTGTCCTACACCTGAACCATGTACGTTTCGCTCAAACTTCTACTGAGAAACAACTTTCGTCAGCGGATTTACAATGTTATCATCTGATGTGTTTTATTCGATCATCACATCGCCACGATGTATGATCCGACGAATCAGATGAAATAGTCGAAGTATATACTTGGATCATTGATGAGACTGTGGTTCTTTAGCATGTACTGTAGCCTAGCTCAACTCCTAATAGAACTACTCCTAATCCAATTAGGATTATATAGATCCAAAATGCTTCTATTGCTCAGCTGCATCAATGTTCCGCTTTTGTTATTTATCCGGCAACAGTACCTTGCTTGGAAGATTTCCAGCTCATTGTTCCGTTATTCAAACTATATAGTACCCTTATTACGACTTACAGTCATTTTTATCGGTTTGGAAACTTGCATCGATGAACCTAGTCACCTCAAGTTCTCATTTCCCCATATTATCAGAAAGCATCCTTAGTTCGTCCAAGATACTCAAGGATGTTTTTTACATTAATCCAGTGGCCATCATTTGGATTAGCATGATTGTGACTCCATATGCTCAAAGCATATGAGACACCAGGTCACGTATATATTTTTCAATGTACAAGTTCTCGGAGAGTGCCAACAACTTTTAGATCTAACACAGTAGATCCTTATTCATAGAATAAAGGTTGCCTCTCCCAAGTATTCCATGGTGAATTTTAATGAAAGCCAAGCTTTCATCGATTATATTATGAGAATGTTATTGCTAAAAAGCAATACATCAAAGACTTATAGGACATCATTGTCAGTGCGCTCCCACTAACCTTCTTATATACACAAGAATCATCTTCGTTTTGAATGAAATCATATATCATTATGATCTTATCAAAACGTTGGTTCCAAGAACACAATGTTTGTTTCAATCCATTAATAGATCGATTTAACTTGCAAACCTTGTTTGCATGTTTCGGCACGACAAAACCGTGACGATGTTATAAACATCCTCCAAAAGGTTTCCGTGAAGGAAAGTGGATTTGGCGTCTGTGGGGACACAGAAACGTGGCGACGCATGTTGTTCCGGGCTCACGGCTATCTCATGATGATACTCCGATCATCTAATGCGGAAAACAAAGAACAACCTAAACATGATGCAAATTCCAAACGCAAAATAAATGACTAATCATGCTTGAAAATGAACAACTAAATAGGCTAAATCATGCTTAAGAACCAAGTAACATATTAATGGCCTAATCATGCTTGAATACCATCTCATGAACACATCAAATAGAAAAATGCAGGGATACAAATAGTATGATTGATTACATGATACAAGAGAAATCACCTAAGAAACAATTATGCATGAGATATGATGAAAAAGACTCAGTTCAGTGTATGCGCATTAGTGTAGCATTTGAAAACGTGTTCGAACGGTAAACAGAAGGTTCGTGTTCGTATAGCGTTTGAGAACGCGTTCGAATGGGACAGGACCTGATGAAACAAAATGCATTCGCATTCGAGTAGCGTTCGTAAACTCGTTCGAACGGTAAACAGAAGGTTCGTGTTTGTATAGCGTTTGAGAACGCGTTCGAACGGGACCAGACGTGATGCATGATAAAACAAAGGAAATACGTGTGCGTTCGAATAGCGTTTGTAAATGTGTTCGAACGTGAAACAGAATGTTCGCGTTTGTGTAGCGTTCGAGAACGCGTTCAAACGGGACAGGACCTGATGCATGATAGACGACGCAAACGTATACACAGGTGCACAATGTAGGACCCCGTGTGCCCGATTGAACTCATTCCCATTCAATCGGGTGTACCTCATCCGACGGGGCAAAACATCGTGGTAAAGGTAACCTTCAGGTATTTTCCTCGAATAGAGGACCTTTAATCCACCTTAGTTAGCCCATGCGCATTAAAATGCAATACATGTATAAATAGAACAATGATATGCATAAAGTCAATGACATAACAAAAAGCGCGGCAAAACATCGTGGTAAGGTAGCCTTCAGGCATTTTCCCTAGAATAGAGGACCTTCAATCCACCCTAGTTAGCCCATGTGCGTTATATCACAATGCATAGAAAGTAAAGACAACGATATAGGACTTCGTATGCTCGGTTGAACATATCTCACATCTAACCAAATATACGTTGTCTGGCGCGGCAAAGTATTGGCGTAAAGGTAGCCTTTTGGCCTTTTCTTCCCTCAAATGGAAAACATTTAGACCAATATACTAAGCCCATGCACATCACATCATCAACACACAAACAAACAACATACTGAAAGTAAAATGGCGAAATATAAGATGCGGATAATAAACGAATCAAAACAACATAAAACAAAATATGCACCGTTTGCTCAAGTGGTACGTGGAGTTGTATCCCAAGTACAGACTGCACTACCGTCCATTCGGATTCGGCTACGGAATTTATGTCTGGGTTTCCATCCTATATACCACAAGAGGCGACATATTTTCCATTTTATTCAAAGCCACAACATGCATCCACAAAAGACTCTCATGCGAAGAAAATAAATAAAACAATTAAAAGACGAATGAAAATAAATAAGAAGTGCCATCAGGTCTAACCTTTTATGTCGACTCTCGGAAGTACCGTACACGATCGTCGGAAGGGTGGATGCTCCGCAACTCCTCTAGTTCACTGGTTCAACATTTTCTCTCACTGTTTCGCTGCTCAAGCTACCGTTTTCGCTCTGTTTCGCTACTATTTTGCTGTTGTTTTACTACTGATTTACTGCTGATTTTGTTGTATTAGGGGCTATTTTTTTGTCACTGTTTTTGCTGTATTAGGGGCTGTATGGGGGTGCAGATTACGGTGATTACAGTGGGGTTTTGTGACTGTTTTGGTGATGCAGTTTTTTTGTGGCGTTAGGGGACTGTTTTGAGGGGATTTGTGTGCTCGGTTTTGGGTAGTGAAGAAGGCTGTTTTGCGTGTATGGTGGGTGGTGTTTTTGGTTGGTGATTTTTGGTGGTGGATGGTGTTTAAGGGGATGTGTATACGGTTCTTGAGAGATAGAGAGAGTGATCGAGAGGTTCAGGGTTATTTGATTTGTGTTTTTGTTTTTGAGATTGAGCTCGGAGGGGGAAGTGTTGGAATTGGGTTTCTTTTATAGGCAAAGGGCTAGGGTTTCCATGTGCTTAAATATGAAGGAGACCAATTTGTGTCTTACAAGGAAAACAAAAGATTGATTAGAGACAAGATTTGGTTTAATTTGGAAGATAATATATTTAATTTTTTTGGTTTAGGCATGATAAATATGCATGTGTTAAATATGCATTTATTTAATTTGGATGTGTTTTATGGGCTTTGGTGGGCTAATTGGGCTTGGGTGTGAGGCTAGCAGCAAAACCAGAAATACCGACACCGTTCGAACGCTGATTCGAACGTTACACGAATGCCCGCAATCTGCCTGACATTCGAACGTGGTCACGAACGCAGCACGAACGAAAACAATGAACTTGTGAAATGAATCTGATGACATACTTATCCTGAATTTCCCCTTCCGATGTCCGTTTCCGGTGACTTCCGTGACATAAAAGGTACTGCCTCCAAATGAGACTCATCATAGGGACTTATATGTAAAAATGCAGTGCCTACAGCGTCCATATGCCATATTTCATAAATGAAATATGCAGCATTAGCAAGCATTATCCAAATGGATTTAATCATGGCAACAGATGAAAAAGTTTTGTCGTAGTCGACACTATGTCGTTAATGATACCCTTTCTGTATAAGCCTAGCTGTATACATTTATATGTTGCCATCCATGTATGTCTTCCTTGAAGACTCATATAGTACCAACAGGCACAATGCCTTCTGGTACATCAACCAGTGTTCAAACTTAGTTGGTATACATGGAATCCATTTCGGACTTCATGACACTTTGCCATAAAAAGAATCGATACCTTGTATCACTTCATCATACGTAGTCAGTTCAGTATCCTCAATAAGACTAATGTCTACATGAGGTGAGATCAGAAACCCATACCTCCCAGGTTGTTTTCTGACTCTCTCCGACCTACGCAGTTCTTGTGTATTCGAAGATTATTGGTACAGTTTCATCCCTGATGAACTGTTGGTGTTCCGTGAGGACTCGGTGCCTGGAACAGTATTACTCCGATTTTCATCGAGTTTTACTTTCCTCCCAATTACCACTGCATATAGGAATTCCTCTTAGGAAAGCCGCATGGAGAGCAATAATTATATTGTTCTCTTATGAGTTGTATAAGTACTATACTTTGGTTTCCCTATGACAACCTACAAATAGGCACTTATCCGATTTGGGTTCTAGTTTGGTATCATCCAAACATATGCCCAGCATCCCCAAATCTTCAGGAATGGGAAGCCTGGTTTCTTTCCTGTTCATATCTAATATGAAATATGTCTAACAGATTTACATGGAACCTTATTCAAAATAAGTATTGCATTGTTCAATACGTATTATCAGAAGGAAATTGGTAGCTCAGAGTGACTCATCATTAACCTTAACATGTCTAACAAAGTTCAGTTTCTCTTATCGGACACACCGCTCAATTGAGATGTTCCGTAAGGAGTCCACTGTGAAAGAATACTATACTCTTTCAAGTAATCTTAAAACTTATATGTTTAAGTATTTTACATTATGGTCTGACCGTAATGTTTTTAATACTTTTACCGGTCTGTTTTCTTACTTCGTGTCGAAACTCTTTGAATTACTCAAAAGTTTCTGACTTGTGTTTCATAAGATACACATAACCGTAACGCGATGCCACATCCGTAAAGGTTACAAAGTATTAATATCCACTTCTAGCCTAGCTAGACATGGGCCCACTTACGTCACTATGAACGAGGGCTAACAGATCGGTGGCACTTGCACTTTTACCAAGTAAAATGTGTTTTAGACACTTTGCCTAATAAACTAGATTCGTAGACATCATTTGAATTAGAATCAAATCCGTCCTAGTATCCACTCTTCGAAAGTGTGGATATACGAATCTTGTTTAATGTGTCCCAGACAATAATGCCACTTTTAAGTCTCAACAGATTTATTCAGTTTGAGCTTTTGTTTGTCATATTATATGTTTGAGATTCATTTATATTCTAAATATAAATATTGTTATTCACATCTAATGTGTTTATCTTAATATCATTTTATAAACAAAACACTTAGTGTTCTAGAATATAAAGGTATACTCGTAACGGGTTATACTAGATATAGAGATAATGTTTCTAGTCTAACTAGGTACATTATAACAGTCTCCTAATTTAAGTACATGCCCAAATGGCAGCTCCAAAACTAAGGTTTATACGGCCAAAACAGCGACTCTCGTCCTATTTCCAACTCATAGGTCGATCTCAACTGAAGCCAGTCTCCTACTAATCAGCAGATCCCGCACATCAGTACATATATTTATGTACCATATCCGGTATCTAAAATCCAATTTTAAACCAGCAGTGGACATGTTTATAACAAACATACCTGAAGCCGGAGTCTTGCCCGTCTTCACTTCCTTCTGTAGGAAACGACTTTCCTTAGCGCGGCGGAAGTTGCTTGTGGTGGCACCGGGTCCGGTATGGATCTTCAAAATTTTCTGTGCCTTCTCCCTTTGTTGTATTAGCCAAGATCAATCCTTCAGTGTCCAACACTTAGATCAACCACTCGATCTTCCGAACTATGACTCGAAACCAACAAACCGAAGTGTGGGCTTCACTCACAAAGATTAAACCTCTAAACTATTTAGAGATTTAGGATGTCACAATGGTGTTTGGCCTTTTGGAATTTCAAATACTCTCACAACACTTGTGAATATTTGAAGTTCTTCTCTCTTTTCTCTCAAATTTTTCTCACAACAATTTTGTGAATGAATGCAAAGTGTTAACCTTAGGAAGTGAGAGAAATGGTATAGATTATATTCTCTTACACAAGCCAACTAACTTTGTCATTAAGCATATAATGCTTTCTTGCAATGGCCACCACAAAAATGTGAATGCCATACCAAAGCATAAGAAATGTTAAGCTAAAGACAATGGCTTTGTCATTAAGCATTCAATGCTTTCTTTCAATGGCAAACACATAAATGTGGAGGCCATACCAAAGCATAAAATGCATTAGCTAATGACAAATCTATTAGGTGTATCCAAGCCACCTAATAGACAAAATTGCTTGGATGACATGGTAAGCCATATGGCTTTGTCTCCAATGGTAAATAAAAATCAATATATTAATAATGATTTATTTACCTTCAATTATGTTGTAGTAATTATCTCATAATTATTACTAATTTGATTATCTCATAATCAAAGACTTGATTATCTCATAATCAAAGAATTCTAGAAAACATTAAGTTAAACTAATTTAACATAGTTTTCATTTGTGACAATAAATATTATTAATCTTATTAATAATATATAAATAAATATAATCTGAGCATATAACTAGACAATCTAGTTATATTAGGTTTGCTACAGTTAATCGAGCTAGCACGAGGACCAAATGGACCTACAGTTCCGAGCTCCAATAATTCTGAAATATTAATTAAACTCTTTAATCAAATATTACGAATTATTAACTCCGCGTTATTCCACTAAAAACTCGAAGTTGAACTCCTGTTACCGTAGATGGATTAAATAAATCGAACATTTTTGGTGTCCATCGATATAGTCATTACATATGGATTAGCCCTTCACGAATATCTCATAAATAGAGCCGGGTCATAAGTCCGTTAAAACCCCTCTAAATATTTTGTCTCTTAAGCACCATTAATTCTATAATGAACAATTAATTCATAATAATAATGAATATAAAATATTTTCTATTCGTAATAGAAAAGTTGAGCGCTCAAATTGTTCAAGTCCCGAATCAACTCTTAAAAGAGATATTCATCTGCTTCTCGTAAGAATGAGTGAATTCCATATCTATGTAAAACGTTCCCAGCTACATACCAATCATATCCCCAAAATACGTAGTTATTGGCTGGGAATGCAACACCAACCTCACCATAGTAAATCAAATGACATAACCTGTCATGCAGGAGTTCGTAGTACACTCAGGATTAAGATCGAATCCATATATGACCATCTATTAGATAAAATGAATTTATTCGATTAACGGATATAAAAGAAATTCGTATTTATCCGAGTCCAGTCCTATATGATTTTATCATACAAGGTGCCTCCATTCCCATGTCACTATATGAACGATCCCGGATCAAGATCGTCATACAAGTATAAAATAGACCGCAGTTATAGATAAACCACAAACAAAGTACCCTCCTTGTTCGCTCTCTATGGACTATTTAGATTACTAATTTTAGACTTAAATCCTCTTGTGCATCAAACATACACTAAGTCTAAAGGTACAAGAGTAATCAAGGTAAACAAGACAATTGGACAATATGCGATATAAATCAAACAACTTTGATAAAAAGAATAATGCATTTATTATTATTACAATAATCAATTCCATTTACAATACATGAAGCTCTAGGACATAAATCCCAACACCTTCATGTCAGCCTTGTCCATACGGCAGTCACGATTCCAGTGACCCCGTTTGCCACAGTTTAGGCAGACATCTTGGGATATGTCATTTGTCTTCCCAGAAGATTGTGACGATTTTACCTTTGCCCATTTTCACATCCCTAGAAGTCTTCGGCCAAGCCTAGACCTTCTGGGATGTAGAAGTAAGATGTGTCTTGCGCTTCTTGCCCTTTTGCAAGCTCTGGCTCTGTCTCATTGAGCATAGCCATTAACTCTCCAGAGTTTTCTTATTGCAATTAGTACTTCTAAGATCTAATAATAGATCTATAAAGATCCTTCAATTTCAATATCATACTATAAGGATCTAATCCTTAGTTCTGACGAAGAAATTAAGGAGTCATTGCGGCAAGCATAACAGATTGTCCAAAGCTCATGCTCCACTATTTTCTCAACTTCGGGCTCAGGCCCGAGATGTCACTCTATCAAATAAAGTAACTTCTTGGCTTCCAGGACTATCCTGAGGTTCTATTCCCAATTTGAAAATTGAAGCCGCTTAAAGACATTTTCACCCAGGATTACGTTTTAAACGCTAATCTTTCAGTTATCTTGATTGTTATAGTCCAACTATCCAATCAACGATTTCGGGTACAATCGAATATAATGATTTATATAGTCTAACTATATAATCAACTACTATTTGATTGGTCAAATTCAAATATATTGATTACTATAATCCAATTATATAATCAACTATAAATGAAGTAGTTTGAATACAGTCCAACTGTTTAATTAAAACAACAATTGAATATTAGTCCAACTAATATATATATTAATATTTTAATAACGAAAAATGAAATGAGCGCGTGTTGGCAAGTATCTAAACGAAATTGTAAATTTAATATTTGCCTCCCACTATTTTTCTGCGAGCCTCTAACGCTCTATGGAGTACTCGGGAAACCTAGTTTCCTAGTGGGATAGGATCCCGTTAAATAACACACAACCTTGACTTTGGCCAACAAGTTGTATGAAACTTAACTAGGTAGATCTCTCAGATCAATTGGATCCCATCCAATTCCTAGATCCAGTAGGTGGGCTTCCAAGTCCTAAACATATATCCA
>SKCR01046362.1:0-41558 GCA_019454045.1 Zanthoxylum bungeanum
CATCACATCACTCAAAGTGACAAGTGATTTGACAATTGATATGACTAGCGATTTGACGCTTAACGTGACTTGCGTGCCGCACTCGAATTCGAAATACGAATGCGCTCGCAACACACGCTCGGGCTCGGGTTCGCTAATTCCAAATTAATGATTTTCCGTTGCATCGTAATTAAATGATTACGCCTAGCGAAATCACTTTTTACGTCGCTAACGAATTAATTCTAAATTAATTCGTTCGCCCGAATTAAAATCTAATTTTAATTCCGCGTCGAAATCCAATTTCGCAAACACTCTCTCTTTAATTAATATTTTATCCCAGATAAAATATCTCCGTAATTAATCACAAATTAATTTTCTCTCTCTAGAAATTAATCTTCTCTCTTTACTAATTAATCCCAGATTAATAAAGTGCGAGTTATACGTCATCGGTGAATCTTCAGGAAGCGACCCATGAGATCTCCGGATATGTTGGCAGTAAATACGGTCGTCGGATTATCCGAACACGTAAGTACCTCGTACTACGTTTATACCGATTACAAGACAATGTTGGCTTCTAGCAAAGCGCCATGCCTACCCAATTCTCCAGAAATATTCTTACAGGAATATATAGATCTGTATCAAGCGTAGTATATACCGTAGTATTGCGTATATCAGCCCAGTATCGGATAGTCACGTGCTAGGGCTGGGGCTGGATAAGTGTCTGCCCCGTCCGAAGCACATGTCGGATGTCTGGTAACTAGTCTCTATAATCGGATATACATGACCTTGTCATAATATCTCGATGGCCGGCCAGCACTTAAGAGCACTAATACCGTATCCTGCGTGACATCATCTCCACTATGAATGGAGTGATACTTCCGTCTTGACATCACACCCAATACACTACGACTCTCTGATAAACCCAGAAGTGGTGTACGCAGAACCAGTTAAAGCCCCGTACCACCAAGACCAAAGTTTACCGATTATCGCAAGTATTAGCGATATAAGTCTCAGGTTAAGACTATACACACCTACCTTGATTTCGGCCTCCCATAGACACATAGTCATAATACCAATGGGATTCCGAGGGTCTATCCAGAGCGAAGCTGTTTCCCGTACCATCGGTGAAACACGACCTCCTATCGCACTTGCATAAGTATCCGATACTTATATATATGAGAACTATGCCGTTGTGCCCTCACAACGCACACAAGTGCAATACTAGCCTATTCCGCATTATCGATGTCCAGTCTCGATAATACTCTAGCTAGGGATATTTAATGATTAAACCTTCGGGGAATGATACTGTCTCATATCATTCTCAGTCCAGGAACTAATCATAGAGACCTCTCTTCATTTATATATCTATGGTGATCTAATCACAAATGATGAGAGTGCAATTTCCTTGTCACATAGTTAATTTGCAACAACAACACAATGATCGTGCAAATAGTGACGCTATGGGTCATTTTGTCCAACACGTGGAAGCGTGACTGCCGTTTGGAAAAAGCAGAGATGAAGGAAATGAAGACGAGCAAGGCTCTGACTTCAACTATGTTTGTCATAAATATATTCACTACTAGTATTAAAATTGGATTTTAGATACTTAATGATTATATATATAATATATATATATATATATATATATATTATATATATATATATATATATATATATATATATACATTGATGTTCAGAATCTGTTTTGAACATGATACTGACTTCAGTTGAGATTAATCTGCGAATTGGAAACGGGACGAAAGTCGCTGTTTCAACCGTAGATACCTAATTTAGGAACTACCCTTGGGGTGTTGTACCAAATTTGGAAACTGTTATAATGTAACTAGTTTGACTAGATACATTATCTCCATATCAGTGTTTAACCCGCTGCGGGTGAACCTTTATATTCTAGAACACTAAAGTGTTTTATTACATAAAGATAATATTGAGATAAAAACATTAGATGTGAATAACAGAATTTATATTTTGTATATACATAAATCTCAAATATATAACATGACAAAGACAAGCTCAAACTGATTTGATCAGAAGAAACTAATAGTGGCATTGTTGTCTGGGACGCAATTAAACAAGAATCGTATATCTGCACTTTTGAAGAGTGGGTACTAGGACTGATTTGTTTCCCATTCAAATAAAGTCTACGAATCTAGTTTATTGGGCAAAGTGCCCTAAACACCTTTACTTAGTAAAAGTGTAAATGTCACCAATCTGTTAGCCCTAGTTCATAGTGAAACTAGTGGGCCCATGTCTAGATAGGCTAGATGTGGATATGAATATTTCGTAACCTTACGGATGTGGCATCGCGTTATGGTTATGTGTTTCTTTTGAAACACAAATCGGAAACTTTTAAAGTTTCGACACGAAATAGACAAATAGATCGGCTAAAGTATTAAATCGTCACGGTAAGACCGTAATGAAAATACTTAAGCAATAAGTTTCTAATATACTTGAAAGAGTATAGTATTCTTTCAAATGAGGACTCCTCCTGGAACACGTCAATTTGATGGTGTGTCCGAACTGAGTAACCGAATTTTGTTAGACATGATAAGGTTAATCATGAGTCGCTCTGAGCTACCATTTCCTTCAACGGATAAGCTTTAAACAGTGCAATAACTTATTTTGAATAAGGTTACAAGAAAATCTGTTCGATAGATTTCATATTAGATATGAGCGGGAAAGAAATCAGGTTTCTCATTCCTGTAAATTGGGATGCTAGGCATATGTTTGGATGATACCAAACTAAAACCCAAATTGGATAAGTCCAAATGTAGGTTATCCTAGGGAAACAATAAGTATAGTACTTATACAACTCATAAGAGAACAATTAATTGTTGCTCACCATGCGGTTTTCCTAAGAGGAATACCGATATGCAGTGGTAAGTGGGAGGATAGTAAAACTCGATGAAAATCGGAGTAGTAATACTATTCTAGGCACCGAATCTTAATGGAACACAAATAGTTCATCAAGGATGAAACTATTACCAGTAATCTTCGAATACACAAGAACCACGTATGTCGGAGAGATTCAGAAAACAACCTGGGGTATGGGTTTCTGATCTCACCTCATAAAAGATGTCAATCTTTTGAGGTATACCACTGACTACGTATGAGGAAGTGATACCAGGTATCGACTCCCTAATCATGGCAAAGTGTATGAATCCGAAATGGATTCCATGTATATCAACTATGTTTGGACACTAGTTGATGTACCGCAAGGCATTGTGCCTATTGGTACTTTATAAGTCTTCAAGGAATACATACATGGAAGGCAACATACCAACGTACTAAGCTAGTCTTGTAGTGGAAAGGTATCGTTATCAACATTGTGTTGATTACGATTCAACCTTTTACCTGTTGCCATGGTAAATCCATTTGGATAATGCTTGCTAATGCTGCATGTTTCATTTATGAAATATGTCAGCTGAATGGAAAATCGCTTTCCTGAAAAGGAAACCTTTAGGAGAATGTTTACAACATCCTGTCGATTTTGTCGTACCAAAACTAACAAACAAGGTTTGCGGGTTATTCGATCCATGTTTGGATTGAAGCAAGCATAGGTTCTTGGAATTGTCGTTTTGATGTAATCATAATGGAGTATGATTTAATTCAAAACGAAAATGATTTTTGTGTATATAAGAGGGTTAGTGGGATAGCACTAACAGTGGATGTCCTATAAATAATGATAATATGTCATTTCTTGGAAATGAAATTCCCATAATATAATCGTGTGAAAGCTTGGCTTTCAATAAAAACTATCTGAGAAACCGTACATTGAAAAATGTATGCGACCTGGTGTCTCATACGCTTTGAGCATATGGATTCACAACAGGCCAATCCAAGTGATGTCACTGGATTGATGTTAAGAACATCCGTTAGTATCTTAGAGAACTAAGGATACTGTCTTAATCTGTGGAGAATGAGAACTTGAAGTGACTGGGATCACTATAGCAAGTTTCCTAAACGATAAAATGACTATAAGTCGCAAACGATACTATACAGTTTGAATAACGGTACAGTGAGCTGGAAATCTTCCAAGCAAGATATTGTTACCTAATAAACAACAAATGCGGTTATTGATGCAGCTGAGGCGGCAACAATAGAAGCCATTTGGGTCGAAAACAAATCTAATTAGATTAGATAATTATGTTAGCAGCTGAGCTAGGCTTGAGCACAGGCTAAAGAATTAATGGTCTCATCAACGATCCAGATACATACTTCGATATTCATCTGATTCGTACGGATCATACATCGTGGCGATGTGATGATCGTATAAATCGCATCAGATGATAATCATGCAAATCCGCTGACGAAAGCATTTTCTCAGCAGTTTGAGCCAACCGTACATAGTTCGGGTGTCAGACACTCGAGTGACTGGATATAGGCCAAGTGGGAGATTGTTGGACAATTATGACCCATAGCGTCACTATTTATACAGATCATGATGTTGTTGTACAAATTAACTATATGACAAAGGAGATTGCACTCTTATCATTTGTGATTAGATCGCCTAGATGTATAAATGATGAGAGGTCCCTATGATTTGTTCCTGGATTGAGAATGATATGAGACAGTATCAATCCACGAAGGATAAATCATTAAATATCCCTAGTCAGAGTATTATCGAGATTGGACATCGATTAATACGTAAAAGACTAGTATTACACTTGTGCGCGTTGTGAGGGCATTACGGCATAGTTCTCATATATTTGGGTATAGGATACTCATGCAAGTGTAATAGGAGGTTGTGTTTTACCGATGGTACGGGAAACAGCTTCGCTCTGGATAGACCCCCTCGGAATTCCATTGGTAGTATGACTAGTGTGTCTATGGAAGTCCGAAATCAGGGTAGGTGTATTTGGTCTTAACCTGAGACTTGCACCGCTAATACTTGCGACAATAAATATACTTTGGTTGCGGTCGTCCAGGGCTTTAACAGGTTCTGTGTACGCCAATGCTGGGTATATTGAGAATCGTAGTGTGTGTGGGTGTGATGTCAAGACGGAAGTATCACTTCAGTCATATGGAGATGATTGTCACGTAGGATACGGTACTAGTACTCTTAAGTACTGCAGTCATCTGGGATAAAATGACAAGTCATGTTTATCCGATTATAGAGACTAGTTACCAGACATCCGACATGTGCTTCGTACGGGGCAGACACAATTCCGGCCCCAGGCCTAGCACGTGATCATCCGATACTGGACAGAAATACGCAATACTACGTATACTACGCCTGATATAGATCCTTTATTCCTGTAAGGATAATTCTGGAGAATTGGGTAGGCATGGCGTTTTGCTAGAAGCCAACCTTGTCTTGTAAATCGATATAAACAAGTACGAGGTACTTACGTGTTCGGATAGTCCGACGACCGAATTTACTGCCAACATATCCAGGGATCTCATGGGTCGCTTCCCAAAAATTCACCGATGACGTATGACTCGCACTCTAAATTAATATGGGATTAATTAGAAGAGAGAGAAAGTTAATCTGGGATATTTGCGGAGATATTTTATCTGGGATAAAATATCAATTAAAGAGAGATAACGATTAATTTGGAATTAATCGGTTAAATTAATATATTCGATATATTAATCGAAATTGGATTTCGACGCGGAATTAAAATTAGATTTTAATTCGGGCGCGAACGAATTAATTTAGAATTAATTCGTTAGCGACGTGAATAGTGATTTCGCTAGGCGTAATCATTTAATTACGACGCAACGAAAAATTCGTTAATTTGGAATTAGCGAACCCGAGCCCGAGATTGTTTGCGAGCACATTCGCATTTCAAATTCGAATGCGTCACGCAAGTCAAATCAAGCGTCAAATCGCTAGTCGCAACTAGCATCACATCATTCGTCAATCAAGTGATGCATGTCTTTCACTTTGAGTGATTAACGCAAGTCACTATTCATGAGTGATGTGAGTTGATGGAGGTTGATTGGCTTTAATTGCTTGACTTTTTGAAAGCCAAATTCAAATGAAATGAATTTGAAATTCACATAAGTGTATTAGATACACTTTAGCCATCAACCAAACTCATCTCTCTCTCTCTCACACGCCCATGGGGCAAATTTCTTCACTAGTTTGGTAGTGAACTGCCGTGAGCCAAGAGGAAAATGGAAGCTTAGAGTCGTGATTTTGTGGCAAAATCGGGAGTGCTAGCACACTACGAAGTCATGCGAATGTGATAGGGAAGTCCACCCATGAGCCGGGAATCGTTTGAAAAAGCTTGGAGCTTGACGAAGAACCTCCAATGGACGCCAAACCAGTGAGCTGTGACAGTCACTGCCGTGAGCAGTCCAGTGAGCAAAATTCAGTTTTGTTCGTCAAAGCGTCGCTCAACCAATCGATGTGAGTATTCCACAACTTCGTTGATTTGTATTCGCACTTATTTCATGCTTGTTTATGATATTGGGACCTTAGCAAACACCAACAATGGTTACTATAGTCCAACTATATAACCAACTACAAATGGAGTAGTGTCTTGTACAGTCTAACTGTTCAAAGAAAGCAATATTTAATATTAGTCTAACTAATATATTTATAACAACGAAAAATAAAATAAAAGAGCACGTTAAGCAAGTATTAAACGAAATTACAAATTTAATACTGGCCTCCCATTATTTTTCGGCTAGCCTATAACCCTCTGTGGAGTACTCGGGAAACCCAGTTTCCTAGTGGGCTAGGATCCCGTTAAATAACACACAACCTTGACTTTGGCCAACAAGCTGTATGAAACTTAACTAGGTAGATCTCTAAGATCAATTGGATCCCATCCAATTCCTAGATCCGGTAGGTGGACCTCTAAGTCCAAAACATATATCCAATATATCATCCTAACTTTTTCCTTTGAATCAACTAAGCTTTGGCTTTGGCTCAACAAGCTTAATGATTCCAGTTAAGCGTGACCCATTGACAGTGGGAAAGATTCGTAATCCATGTCGATGTATAGAAGTGATCTTGACTTTGGCCAACAAATCACAACTGCCCAAGACATGCGATTTGTAACAAAGCCTTCATGGTTCAAACACATACGCGATGGACAATGATCTTGACTTTGGCCAACAAATCAAAGCCAATCTTAGATCTTGAGAAAGAACCACTCAATGGAAGGAAAACTATTAATATTTAATGAGGGTTTTTCGTGTAAATTGGCGACCAATTATTATCTTTGATTAGGTCTCATCATACACCCTTAAACATGCATTCTAAAAGCATAATAAGGCACGAATAAAATGAATAATGATATGTGGATGGATATATAATACAATTTGTTCCTAGAAAAATCACTATCTTTCCTCTCTCCCGCTAGCACTTTACATACTTCTACCCAATTACATAATACATTAGAGAAACCTCATTTGCATTTAGGGGAATTGGTGAGAGAAGAGAAATACAAAGAGATAAGGAGGTGAAAGGCTGGACACGCAGGTCCAATTTAATAAATAAGTACCATACTTACAACAATTTCCAAAATTGCCCCCACCCATCTAATATCCATCTGATATACATTATTCATATAAATACATCCAAGTATTCACACAAAGCATGCTACCAATCAATTTAATCTAATTAATTAATCTTTGATTAATGACCATCCAATGTTCATACAACGACTTGATTTGCACGAGTCCAACTCGTTAAAGAATAAATACTCAAAGTAAGTATTCTTGAATTATATCGAACTACAACTTTAAATCCAATTCAAATTGTATCCAAAACTAATTCGTGTTTAATTCTAAATGAAATAATTACACTTATAATAGTGCCTTTTAGACTTGGATTCCAAATCCAATCTTAATGGGTCTTAAAGGCCCAATTAGTATCCAATACTATTCAATTAAAGTCCAATGGGCTTTCAATTGATTCTTTAGGCATGGGCTTTGGCCAATATGGATCAAACCCAAAATGCCAAGGCCTAAATAGGAATCACCTTATGCCAAAAATCAATTTAGGCCCATTAGGCTCAATTAAATTTTTTAAGGCCCAATTGTCATATTTGGATTTTATGGAAATGGTTTTAGGCCCTATTGGATCCAACCCAATTGTCCAAAACCATAATTGGCCCAACCAAGCCCATTAAGCCCAAATACAACAAATTAAATTAACATATTATTCCAAATTACATAATAATCTAATTAAAGTGCAATTACCACAATTAATTAATTAATCCAATATTTCCAAAACATCAGTTAAACTAATTAATCATATTTTAATCATCCAATTCATGTCCAACACAAATTGAAACAAAATCAACTCATTCCAACATGCTATATGTCACGGCAACTTGTAAGAAATAATACCCAACTTTGATTTCAATCCAATTAAATCAACAATCAATACTTATTTCATGCATTTAACATATCCAATTGTCAAATTTTAAAATTACCACGATTTAATCCTAGGTTAATGTGTTCGGCCAAGGTAGGAATTTTAGGCAAAAATTAATCTAATCAATTTTTCACAATTCCATTGATGCACAAATCCAATTCATCATCATCGAACCATAACCAAATAACCAATTTAGGCATTTTCAAACTCCAAGAAAAAAATCCCCAAATAAAGTTTAGAACCCTAGATTCATAAATCAAGTTTAGGTGGCTCACGATACTATTGTTAGTGTCCTAGACATGCCCAAGGATCCAAAACAAGATTTATGTGTGAATAAAATCAAAGACAGTTGCAAAAGACTTACAATGATCGGTTGAGGAATTTCAAAAATTTCTCCTTGAATGTTGAGGCTCCAAGCTTTGTAGAGTGTTTCCAACACTTGGGTGAGTTTCCCTATCACCTTCTTTTAACTCTTGAAGTGCTAGCTTGCTTAAATTTTGGCAACAAAATTTCCAAGGAGAGATGAGAGCTCACGGTTTCGGAGGAGGAAGAGAGAGGAATAGTGATTTTTGTTTTCCGAAAACATAATACTTATGTTGACTTGCAAAGTTGATTTAAGTGTGTAGTTGTGTGAAGTTAATGCCTCATTTACTTTTCAACTACTTACATCACAAATAGTGACAAGTTGATGTAAGTCATGGGTCACACCCATTTAAATTCCAAATTTAGTTGGCACACACAACACGACTTTGGGCCCGGTTTCGTTTAATCCGATTAAACAATTTTCCATCGCTAAATAATTAAATCCAATTTAATTAAATAATAATGCCTAGCAAAATTATTATGAAAGTCGCCTACGAATTAATTCCAAATTAATTCGTTCGCTTGAATTAAAAATCCAATTTTAATTCAGTATTGAAATCCAATTTCAATTAATATATCCGATATATTATTTTTGCCCAATTAAATAAATTAAATAGTAAAATCCAATTTCACTATTAAATTTATATTACCGATTAATTCCAAATTAATCGCGTTTTGTCTTTTAGACGATTTAATCCCAGATAAATTCTTGACGCAATTAATCCCAGATTAATTTTCTCACATGATTAATCCCAAATTAATTATTACCGTAATTAATCTTAGATTAATTTTCTCTCTCATAATTAATCTCAGATTAATTTTGTTCGAGTCAAATGTCATCAGTGAATCTTTAGGAAACGACCTAAGAGATCCATGGATATATTGGCAGTGAATACGGTCATCGGACTATCCGAACACGTGCATACCCGGTACCACGTTCTTATCGATTTACAAGACATGGTTGGCTTCTAGCAAAGCATTGTGCCTACCCAATTCTCCAGAAATATTCAGTGAAGAATATATAATCTGTATCACGCGTAGTATACAATGTATTGCATATTACGATCCAGTATCAGATGTCACATGCTAGGCCTAGGGCTGGAATTATGTCTGCCCCATACGAAACATATATGGATCATCAGTAACTTTTCTCTGTAATCGGATAATCATGACCTTGTCATACTATCCTGATAGCTGCAGAATTTAAGAGTACTAGTTCTGTATCTTACGTGATCATCATTTCCATATTACTAAAATGATACTTCCATCTTGACATCACACCCAATAAACTACGATTTCAGTATACCCAGAAGAGGCGTACACAGAACATTTTAAAGCTCCAGATGACCAAAACTGAAGTATACTGATTATTGCAAGTATTTGCGATGCAAGTCTCAGGTTAAGGCCACATACACCTACCCTGATTCCGATTCCCATAGACACATAGTCATACTACCAATTGGATTCTGAGGGGTCTATCCAGAGCGAAGCTGTTCCCGGTCCAACGGCTAACAGAACCTCCTATCACACTTGCATAAGTATCCAATAGTTAAATATATAGAACTATGTCGTTAAGCTTTCATAACGTGCACAAGTGTAATACTAGTCTATTCCGCATTATCGATGTCCAGTCTCGATAATACTACGACTAGGGATATTTAATGATTAAACCTTTCATGGATTAATACTATCTCATATCTTATTAATCCGGTACTAATCATATGGAATTTTATCATTTATATATCCAAGTAATCCAATTACAAAATTATAAAAGAGCAATTTCCTTTGTCACATAGTTAATTTGTACAAGAACACCATGTTCTGTACAAATAGTGATGTTATGGGTCATAATTATCTAACATATACTCTTCCATAAGATTGCTTCTCCCTTTCGTCATGGATTCAAAAGCAATCACCTCGAGCTACTCAACCATTGGGCATTTTCTTTCTTCAAATTATCCACAGTCTCCTTATAAGCTTCGATTTCAGCCCCTGACACTTCTCTATCCACTTTCAACGTTGCTTGGGTCGCCTTCAGCTTATTCTCTACCTTCTCAACCCTTCTCACCTTCCTTTCGGAAGCATCAAGGCCTGCCTTCAACTCGACATTCTTATTTTTCACTGCCGTGTTGGACATCTCCAATTCTCTAATTCGCCTTTTGTTTGACTCGACATACTCTTGCATGAAAAGGCCATATTCCATAGTATGGAAAAATATTTTCTTATTTCCCATTCGACTAAAAGAAAACAAAAGAAGAGAGATCTTAAGAAACCTTACCTGATAACTCAACGACGTGATTTTTTTCACTTGTCTCTGTTGGACCTAATTCAGTCAGCCTATGTTCATCTTCTTCAAGAATTAGCCCTTTAATGATTTTTGAGAGACTGGAGGGGTCTGAAATCACAGTCGACTCATGAGGAATCTTCATAATAATGTTCTCTAGGTCCTCCTCTATTTCAACCATGACTTTCCTCTTCCTGGATACTACAGCTATTTCGGTTGACTGTCTTGTTACAACAAAAGCTTCTAACGAAGCAACTTCATTTGGCTTTAGAACTTCAACCTCTGCAGCTTCCGGTTCCTTCCCTTTGGCTCTCTTGGTTTTTCTTCTGCTTCTCATTTTGTCGAGTTAAGGTACCTTGAATAGACCCGACATAGTTTCAACTGTGCATAAAATTTCTTCAGGAGTAGTGGCTTTAAAAATTGCAGCCCTCCAAATGTCAATTGACACGACCAAGTGCCTAACCACTGCCAAATATACTTATGGGTACCTTATGGATCAAAAACCTCCTTCCATAACGGCGTCAATCTCAGTCTCATTTCTTCCAAAATGGATCTCCAATTTCTCTCAGGGGCTGGCAGGCTAAGGATGAACTTCGTATTCGAAACGATCCAACTGGTGGTGTCAAAAGTTCTGTTTCGTTGAAGACCTACAAATGGAAAGACAAAGACCTCAGTCATACAAAAAAAATTTAAATATGAATAAGCAAGGTAAAACACTCACTCGACGAATTCCAATGTTCAGAAATACGATCAGCCCTAGTCGACCCAAATACAATCTCTCATCTTACAAAAAAGTAAAATTTCCGCCAATCCCATCTATTATTCGTAGTATGCCCCAAGACCAAAGGCTCATTCTTCTGACGAAATAAAAGTGGTATCTCTTATTCTCTCTCAGATGCTCCTTCATGTAATATGTATGCAGTAGGCCCCTTACCCCAAACTCAATTCATAACTCAAACGCCATGCACTTAATCGACAAAGAATTCTCCATGTGTTTGGCATCAACTGGGACGAGGCTAACTCATAGTGGTTCAATACCTCCCAAACTAACTTGGGTATTGCGAACCTAAACCCATCAGCAAAGGTATGCTAATAAAATCCAATCCACCCAGGAACTTTATAATCTATCATCTCAGTCGACGTAACTAACCTAACTTCTATAGACTGAGGAAACCTATATACCAACTTCATCTCCATCATTGATTTTTCAGTCACACGACTAGCGGTATTTCTGATTAGGATATTCGTTGCTTCACTTGTGGTTGGGATTTCACTCGACTCCCCAATGGCTGGTAGTGTCCTAGGTGGTGTCACATCGGTGGGTATTCCTAGTGGTGATTCAGCTACTGTTACAATTCCAGCCTCACGAAGAACCTCATGCGACCAATCAGCATACGCATCTTCCCCACTCGACTCATGCGAATATATTCCCACAAGTGATTCAATATACCTAACCATTTGCACATCAATACTATCATGCGAATCTTCACTCAATATATTTCCAAGCGAAGAAACAGTTAAGCCTTGAATTTTTCTACTTCCTATAGATCAAACTAACCTAAATCCTCAAACACAATTCCAATAGTCTGACTAAAATCCTAAAGATCAAATCACCTATTTTCAGCAAGAAAAACCTGAAACTACGCTATGCACAATTGAATATACTAAAGAAGATAAGGAAGAGTATGAGGAATACCTTGAGAATTATGAGAGCTCTTCCCAACTTGCAAATGAGAGAATTTTTGAGCAAATGAAGTAAATGAGCCTCCAAAGCTCACTTATACCTTTCTCTCATTTTGGCGCTTCGTTTTCTCGCCTAAAAGTCACCTCGTAACACCCACCAGGACTATAGTTCTAAAGGTCCAAAACTTTCAATGGCCCATTTAACCCAACCAGAGCCCAACCAATAAAGAAATTTAGGCGTAAGTGTCGACTGGGAACATTTGAAAGAACTATGTATGATTTGAATCTGTACCCTTCATGCAACAAATAAAGGTACTACTTCTTAGAGAAACCGCCTCTATTATCTTGAAAATCATCCCAAACGAAGAAGAAGCAACAACATATCATCTACTTACTAAGGAAGTGCATCAACTACTGTCTCCAGATGACAGGTATAACAGTTCTCCCCCTGACCACTTACCATTTTGTGATACAGGTCATTGTTCCATTCGACACAACAAGAAAGGTTACATTGTCGGATTGTCCGCCATCAATCCCAATCGACAAAGTATTTTGTTTTCTACTCGATAAAAAATAATCTTTATAAACAGAAAGCCATGAGCTGGCAAACTTGATGAGACTTCCATAAGACAAGTATAAAAATTCAGTAATGCTTTCTAACAATGTTCATGAACACATGCAAGGTCATATGAGTGACCCTTAGTCGACACGACATTATGAACCACTCTATTGGTCCTCTGACAATTGATGGAGATTATCATGAACCTTCAACTGGTTCTGTCAACTGGAAACATTCCCCACGGCTCATATCGAGTCAATTTTAGGCCTGAACCTTCATCTGGTCTAGACGATAATGTGAACCACTCTACTGGTCCTTGATCAGTCGAATGGAGATTATAATTAACCTTCAACTAGTTCAGTCGACTGAGAAACATTCCCCATGACTCATGTCGAGTCAAGTTCAAGGCCTGGATATTCATCTAGTCCAGACGACTTACCGGCGTAAACACACACGTATAACGCAAGCGCACGTATCGTTCAAGTAGTATAAAAATATCGATCCCACGAGGACTTAATTCCTACTGTTGTTATTAATTGTTGAATCTATTTATTTACAAATATCTAATTAAATGGAGATGAGAGAGATTGTTGTTTGTTAGGTTGAATGTGGCTTTGCAAAATAAATAAATAAATAAAAAGACAAAAGAAAATACTAAGGAAAATAACAAAAGACACAAGATCTAGGTTGTGATTTATTCCAATATCATTATAAAGATGAAGTGTGATATTAATAGTTAGGAAATACAATGATTTATTAACCTGGAACACGAAATTATGCGAAAGCATCTGTCGATGGTCAGACACAAATACCCAGTATAACCCAATTGAACCATATTCCTATGTCAACCACATTATCTGGATTCATTAAGATTAAGTTCCAATTATGGCTACCCTCGCCCGACAGGTATATTCCTATCCTGTAAGGAAATCTATGAAAGGGTTATCTATCCTCAAGGAAGATCGTGGGCTATGAGTCTAAGGTTTAAACTTAAAATCCCTATGTCTAGTTCATTTTAAGTTTACCTAATCAATTTTATTAATGGCCAATTAATAAAAAGCATTAAGATTAAGACTCAATAAATAAATCTTTATAATACCCAAACTATAATCTAACCCTTAAAACTGGTGATTTTGAAATTCATACAACCCCAGATAACTATTTAGTTACAACACATAACTAGGACTAATAACTGAAAAGTAAAAGACATAAAGTAAAAATGCTGAAAAGTAAATACTGAAAAGTAAATTGCAATAAAAAAATGCTAAGGTAAAAGGAATTACTTTTACTACTACTAATTTAGATATCTCCCATAAAATAATATATAAACTTGTGATATTATTTAACCAACCGACCAATCTGGCGGTATCCTGATTAAGTCCAACTAAGTCCAACCAGCCATATAGGCGGTAATATTTGTCCATAATCCAGCAATAAAGGCGGTACCAAAATAAATTTATCAACCGACCAATCTGGCGGTATCCTTGATTAATCAGGTTCAAACCAACAGAAAATAAATATACCAACCGACCAATATAGCGGTATCCTTTATTAATCAGTATTTTAAATAGTTAATATATTATTTTAAGGGAGATTAATCTAAATAGTAACAGTAAAAGAATTACCTTTCACCCTAGCTGGGAAATTACTTTCTCATGAATAGTAAAAACTGTAAAAAGTAAAAAGTAAAAATTAAATTACTATTATTACAAATGGTAATTAAAATAAATTACAAATAAATAAATTAAAAAAACTAAAAATAAAAATAAAAATTCTAGAGAGAGAAATCAAGAGAGAGAGAGGTGTATTGAATTCTGAATTTCGCGTTCTATTTATAGGCAGAATTTTCACTGTTCGGGCGTCGCGACGCCAAGTACCTCAGCGTCGCGACGCTGGATTTGTCACTGTTTGTCGACGTGGCACGCTGAGAAGGCGACACGTGGCATGGCGGCTGACTGTTCACGCGACACGTGGCAAGGCGGCTAAGACTCAATTATTGTGATGACGTCATTGATGACGTCATGCTGATGTGGCGATGACGTGGCGCTGACGTGGTGATGACGTGGCTCTGGCGTGTGTTGCAATTGTCGGCACAATAGGATTGCGACACGTGGCGACACGTGTCACGCTGTGATTGGATGATGCTGACGTGGCAAGTTGACTTCGTTGACCTTGTGACGTGTCTGATGACGTGGCATGACGCATGGCGAGTTGACTCGTTGACCGCTGACATGGCTGATGACAAGGCGACACGTGTCAAGTCAAAGTGTCGGCAGCATATGATGTTGACACGTGGCGCGGCGCACGTTAGCAGATTCGTTGTGATGGTGACACGTGGCACGGCGCATTTTAGCAAAGTCAAACTTCTCAAATCCTGAGGTTGACCAGGCGCACGTTAGCAGATTCGGCGCATGCTGGGCATCGCGACGCGGAAGGTCTGGGCGGCGCGACGCTGGAAATTACCAAAATACCTTTTTTCACCAATTTTCACTGTTTTACTCCAAATCACCTCCAGAATGTCCTGAAACTTTATTTATCTACAAAATAACACAAAACACATCAAAACATTCACAAAACTCAAGAAACTATACAAAATATTAGATTAAATGAGTGGGAAATAGTGATATAAATACCACTCATCACACCCCCAAACCTAACATTTTGCTAGTCCTCGAGCAAAATACAAATAAAATAACAGAATAAAATTTAACTAAGCCATTTTCGTAGGGATCACGGTTGCATTTAGCATATGCAACAAGCCTTTAAACCCCTAGGTGTCCCTAGTGGACGAGTGTAGTCTCGTGAGGGTTTACAGCAATGATACCCACAAACATTTTACAAAAGTAAAAATGCAGTAAAACTAATGCACACAAAAGCAAAAAGACAAGCGAAAATAGAATAAAGAAGATAGTAACTAATCAGGTGAAACTTCTACTACAAGTTATTAGATGTTTTCTTTCTTTCTAAATTACCGAATAAGTAAATTCTCCGATTATTTTTATCATTCTCCATATACACAGCCAACATAATATTAAACAACTCAATTTTGCCCACAACAGTCATAAGTGCAGTTGATAAGAGAGTAATATTTTTGTCCTAAAGTTCTATCAGATTTCACACCTTTTTGTAGCAATGGAATAATTTTTCTGATTTTTCTGATTTTTTCTTTGCTTTTCTGAATTTTGACTTTTTATTTATATACAATACCTTCCGTCTATGTAGCGAGCTTTGGGTCGGTGGCTCACAAACCAGTTGGCTTTAGGGCACCAGGTGTTAAGACACCCCTACGAACTTAATTACTCAGACTTCAGATATGAATATATTTTTGCAGTATCTTTGATCCATGTAACGAGCTTTGGGCCAATGACTCCCAAACCAGTTGGTTTTAGGGCACTAGGTGTTAAAACACCCTTACAGACTTAATAACCCGGATCTTAGATACTTTAAATTTTTTTTTTTATTCCATAACTATTTATAGATGCTTCCTCCAATTAAACTAGAGCACGGAATATTACAAACTTTTCAATTAGCTCATGTCCGTATGTTTCCATGTAAGTTCATAATACCTGTCAACTGAACATATGAAGATTCATTTTAGTCAGATTTATGGAGAATTCACAAATTAAATAATTCAAAATGAAATAAACAAAAATTAACTTATTTCGAAATAAATGGATTGAAATACGTCTCAAGAGTGGAAACTCCTTACTCGGCTATTCTTACCAATTCACCTTTCTAGTTAAAATAAAAAACAAAAATGCAAAATATTTTTGTAATGTTTGAAAATTTTTCAATTTTTTTGTATTTTTCGAAAAATTTTGGACTAAAAATAAACAACACACAAAACAAACAAGTACTATTAACTATACCTCACCCCCAAACCTAAATGAGACATTGTCCCCAATGTCTTAAACAGTAGAAGAAGAGTTTAGAAAATAATACCTGATTAGCTGAAATTCTACAGGAAATTAAAGGTTAAGATCCAGATTAATTCGACGCTTCTTACCACGATCGTCCTCGGACCAATTTATCTTTGAAATGATAGGGTCAACTTTCGGTTCATAGGCTATGAGTTGGTCAATTAGATCTGGAGCAGTTCTGGCAGTGAAGAGGAGTTCTTTTAAAGGTTTTGACACGAACCCATTTCTTCGAGCATCATCAAGAAACACACAAAGAAAATCATAAAACCCATCAACGTTGTACAGCCCAATTGGTTTCTGGTGTATGTTAGGTTCGCCCAAGATAGTACAATAAAAATTTCCTCCAATGTGCCCAAGCCACCTGGCAAAGCAATAAAAGCATCAGCACGGTTAATCATTTCTACCAGACGTTCAGACATACCTGGCACGATCAGTTCCTCTCCGTTTGTTGGTTCAATAAGATTTGCCTCTGCCAAGGGTTTTGGGATGATTCCCAAAACATGACTGCCTCCTTCCTGTACGGCCTTTGAAACAATCCCCATTAGTCCAAGATTACCTCCGCCATATATTAAGTGCATATTCCTTGCTGCTAAGACTCGACCCAATTCCTGTGCTGCTTCTATGTATTGTGGTTTAGTACCTACAGTACTACCGCAAAACACACAGATGTTCTCAACTCGTCTTCTTGAAGTGGCTTCCATTTTTTTTTTATGTATTTCTTTTACAACTCTGGATGCCTTCAAAAGTGCAATGACGGGCCGAATTTATAGTACCTGAAAAGGGTGAATACAATAATAGCACAAGTATCTTCCAGAGGACGATTGTTAGCTAAATAACAAAATGAATCGTGAAAGGTCAAAAAGTCTGGATCCTGTCTACTAAAATAAAAATAATTACAACAGAAAAGCGAATCAAAGCAATAATTAAGGCAACGGAATTGTGTACGCAATACGCCACTTGCGTAGTAGTATAAATTCATTATGATGTATCTCAAGATTTCATTCCTTATTCAGCCATCGTTAATGAATTGTTTCTCATCTTTAATTGCTAAACACAGTTCATTCTGTATTAAAATGCTCCGTTTGTGCTTTTCCTACAAAAATAACACACAAAATTAAAAAGTTCACACTATGTATACACAAAAGAGATTAGAAGATAATACATGGTCAGCTGAAATTTTACAGGAAAAATTATCGTAAGGAAAAATTTATGTCCAATTTACGTTTTTTTACCACGATCGATAATTGACCATTTTTTAGTGAAAATTTTGACAGAATCTCCTCTAAAAACTCAAAATTTCCCCAAATTCATCCTAAAACTAACACTTCAAAATTCACCACAATGTCAAACTTCGCCCCAATTCTACAAAATTCCATCGATCTGGCAATTCTAAACTCAGAATTCAGCCAGTTATTCACTGCCAAACTTTCAAATTCACAATCCTCCAATTTAACAAAATCAACCACAAACTCATTCAATTTTCGATTATCCCCTTTACTGCCAAAATTTCAAAACCTGTAACATCCAATTTTTATCAAAATTAACCACACAATTATCCACAAAAATCAAATCTGATGCCTGACAAACCGGATCTGATGATGGAGGGTTTTTGTGGTTGGCAGTGGGTCGGCTTGGTAGATCTCGGCGGTGGTGGTCACGGCTCGGCAAGGGTGACTCACGGCTGATCTGTGGTTGGCAGTGGTTAGCTTGGATCTGGTTTGGTGATGTCAGGTCTCGGTTCCGGTCTTGGGTGTTGGCTTCTCGGCAGTGGGTCGGCTCGGCAGTGATGGAGAGACACGGCAGTGGCTTGGTGGATTCGGTTTTGACTCGGCGAAGGAAGGGCCGGTGGTGGTTGAACTCTCGGGCGGTAGTGGTAGATTTCGGTTTGGCAAGGATGGCTCACGGTGGTGAGGTTCACGGCAGATCTGGCTTGGTTTTGACTCGGCGAAGAAAGGGCTCGGTCATGGTGGGTTCTGGTTTCTGGTCGATCTCGGCTGTGGCGGTGTGGTTGTAGTGGCTGGATCGTGCGTGGTGGGTGGTGGGTTGCGGTGATGGTCTGGTTCGGTTGGATTTGGCTTCTGGGTTGAGAGAAAATGGTGAGATCTGTGAAGAGGAGGAGTGAGTGATCTGTGCGTGGTGGCTGCTGTGTTTTAGGCTTGTAAACAAACCAGTGTCGCGACGCTGAAATTGGTCGTGCGTCGCGACGCTCGGTAATTTTTAGGGATTTTTTTTTTTTTTTTTGGCAAAACCATGTCTTGCGACAGATAAATCCATAAGACTTCTTACTCGGTCGTCTTTTCTGGATCAACTTTTTATCTTCGTGATTTTGTCAAATTTTTATTTTGAAAATCCCGCTTGTACTGGCTTGCTTTGTCCTGATAAATTCCATTTTAATTTTTCCTGCAAAAATAACACAAATCAAAAAGTTCACACACAAAAAAAATAAATAAATAAATTACAACAAATTGCATGGGTTGCCTCCCTGCTAGCGCTAAATTTTTCGTCTTCAGCCAGACGTGACTGAAATTCATCTGTTATGGAGGTTTCAATGTCGTTTTGGATGTCCGATTAAAGACAATCCCGTGAGCGTTGCTTTTGAATGGTCTCTTCCAACAGTAAAGTGGCAAAAAGAATTTTGTCTCATTCAGTGCTTGTGTCACTTTTTTAATCTTTGTTGCTCCATTGGTTCCTGAAAAGAAAGTAATAAAATTAGGAGGTCTCGTATGGTGCTTGACTTGGAATGGAAGTTCCATTCTTCAAGCTTCTGGGTGATATCTTTGGTTTGTACTCCCCAAAACAGCGATGTTTTTCCTGAATGCTCTGGATCTTTAATAAGTCAGACATTTGCTCCTCATTTGCTCTGCTTCTTGCTCCACCTTTTCTTCACAGATGTATTTGAAAATTTCTGCATTCAACTCTTCATCTGTCATCTGTGAAATACATGTTTCAAAATTGTCAACCTGAAAAGAAATGTTAGATTTTAGGTCTTCATCCTCTGATCTGGTTGAAATGATTGGCTCAGGTAGATCTTCTTCAAACATTTGTGCAATGGAATCTCCAAGATCTTCATTTTGAGGATACAGAATTCCATCCTCAATTTTTGATGTAGTTGGTACAAACAGCTCAGTTTCATCCTCGTCAGAATCTGAATAATAGAAATCAAATCGAGACTTTGTCGGTTCGGGTTCCTGAACTGATACCTCTGGTTGTTGATACTGCTCAGCCTCCTCCTCTGTTAAGGTGTCATCGTGGATTTCTGGGTACTCGAAGGCTTCATCAGTGTCATCTGAAACTGGTTCTTGAGGTATGATGTTCTGGTTTTCTATTAATTGTCTGATCTGATCTGTCATTCTCTGTATGGATTTTGCGTTACTCTGAATTTGTGCATCGAATCGAGCTTCTTGTTCTTTGAACATGTGAATTAATTGATCTTCCTCGGATGGTTCTGGTTCTTGATAAGGATCGAAGGAAGATGGTGGATAAGATGGAAGATGTGATGGTTCTGTGAAATATGTTGGCTCATCATACCATGAAGGATTCTGATAGTTCTGCCACCCTGAATTATAGTTGTACTCGCAATAATCGCTTGGGTGGTTACCATTACATATGTCACATCTCCACATTGAGTTCTGTTGAGCAAAAGTAGTATTATTGGTTCTGACATCCAGTGATAGTCATTGGGCTCAACAACAGGCCTCAGAAAACGGACTGTTGCTCCCAGATTTGGGGTGTATCTTCTTGTAAAGTTCGTGATTTCTCAATTTCCCGATAATGTTCCATTTTTTTAATCACCTGAAAACAAAAGAAATAAAAATTACAAAATAAAAGAAAGAAAATTAGATATAAGTAAATTAGATAGTTTCAAAATTAACAACTCAAGAAAATTAAGTCCCCGGCAACGGCGCCAAAAACTTGACCGGCGTAAACACACACGTATAACGCAAGCGCACGTATCGTTCAAGTAGTATAAAAATATCGATCCCACGAGGACTTAATTCCTACTGTTGTTATTAATTGTTGAATCTATTTATTTACAAATATCTAATTAAATGGAGATGAGAGAGATTGTTTGTTTGTTAGGTTGAATGTGGCTTTGCAAAATAAATAAATAAATAAAAAGACAAAAGAAAATACTAAGGAAAATAACAAAAGACACAAAGATCTAGGGTTGTGATTTATTCCAATATCATTATAAAGATGAAGTGATTATTATATAGTTAGGAAATACAATGATTTATTAACCTGGAACACGAAATTATGCGAAAGCATCTGTCGATGGTCAGACACAAATACCCAGTATAACCCAATTGAACCATATTCCTATGTCAACCACATTATCTGGATTCATTAAGATTAAGTTCCAATTATGGCTACCCTCGCCCGACAGGTATATTCCTATCCTGTAAGGAAATCTATTGAAAGGGTTATCTATCCTCAATGAAGATCGTGGGCTATTGAGTCTAAGGTCTTAAACTTAAAATCCCTATGTCTAGTTCATTTTAAGTTTACCTAATCAATTTTATTAATGGCCAATTAACAAAAAGCATTAAGATTAAGACTCAATAAATAAATCTTTATAATACCCAAACTATAATCTAACCCTTATAAACTGGTGATATTGAAATTCATTACAACCCCAGATAACTATTTAGTTACAACACATAACTAGGACTAATAACTGAAAAGTAAAAGACATAAAGTAAAAATGCTGAAAACTAAATACTGAAAAGTAAATTGCAATAAAATAAAATGCTAAGGTAAAAGGAATTACTTTTACTACTACTAATTTAGATATCTCCCATAAAAAATATATAAACTTGTGATATTATTTAACCAACCGACCAATCTGGCGGTATCCTGATTAAGTCCAATTAAGTCCAACCAGCCATATAGGCGGTGATATTTGTCCATAATCCAGCCATAAAGGCGGTACCAAAAAAATTTATCAACCGACCAATCTGGCGGTATCCTTGATTAATCAGGTTCAAACCAACAGAAAATAAATATACCAACCGACCAATATAGCGGTATCCTTTATTAATCAGTATTTTAATAGTTAATATATTATTTTTAAGGGAGATTAATCTAAATAGTAACAGTAAAAGAATTACCTTTCACCCTAGCTGGGAAATTACTTTCTCATGAATAGTAAAAACTGTAAAAAGTAAAAAGTAAAAATTAAATTACTATTATTACAAATGGTAATTAAAATAAATTACAAATAAATAAATTAAAAAAACTAAAATAAAAATAAAAATTCTAGAGAGAGAAACTCTCTCTAGAGAGAGAAATCAAGAGAGAGAGAGGTGTATTGAATTCTGAAATTTCGCGTTCTATTTATAGGCAGAATTTTCACTGTTCGGGCGTCGCGACGCCAAGTACCTCAGCGTCGCGACGCTGGATTTGTCACTGTTTGTCGACGTGGCACGCTGAGAAGGCGACACGTGGCATGGCGGCTGACTGTTCACGCGACACGTGGCAAGGCGGCTAAGACTCAATTATTGTGATGACATCATTGATGACGTCATGCTGATGTGGCGATGACGTGGCGCTGACGTGGCGATGACGTGGCTCTGGCGTGTGTTGCAATTGTCGGCACAATAGGATTGCGACACGTGGCGACACGTGTCACGCTGTGATTGGCTGATGCTGACGTGGCAAGTTGACTTCGTTGACCTTGTGATGTGTCTGATGACGTGGCGTGACACATGGCGAGTTGACTCGTTGACCGCTGACATGGCTGATGACAAGGCGACACGTGTCAAGTCAAAGTGTCGGCAGCATATGATGTTGACACGTGGCGCGGCGCACGTTAGCAGATTCGTTGTGATGGTGACACGTGGCACGGCGCATTTTAGCAAAGTCAAACTTCTCAAATCCTGAGGTTGACCAGGCGCACGTTAGCAGATTCAGCGCATGCTGGGCGTCGCGACGCGGAAGGTTTGGGCGGCGCGACGCTGGAAATTACCAAAATGCCATTTTTTCACCAATTTTCACTGTTTTACTCCAAATCACCTCCAGAATGTCCTGAAACTTTATTTATCTACAAAATAACACAAAACACATCAAAACATTCACAAAACTCAAGAAACTATACAAAATATTAGATTAAATGAGTGGGAAATAGTGATATAAATACCACTCATCAACGACATCGAAGATTCCCCTGCTCATCTGACTAGTTGAATGAAGAGTGTCACGATCCTTCATGTGGTTCAGTTGACTGGGAACATTCCCCATGGCTCATGTCGAGTCAATTTCAAGGCCTGAACCTTCATCTGGTCCAGACGAAAATGTTGACCACTCTACTAGTCCTCTGATCAGTCGAATAGAGATTATCATGAACCCAATACTGGTTCAATCGACTGAGAACATTCCCCATGACTCATGTCGAGTCAAGTTCAAGGCCTGGACATTCATCTGGTCCGGACAACATCGAAGATTCCCCTGGTCCTCTGACTAGTTGAATGAAGACAATCATGATCATTCATGTGGTTCAGTTGACTGGGAACATTCCCAATGGCTCATGTCTAGTCAATTTCAAGGCTTTAACCTTCATCAGGTCTAGACGACAATGTGAACCACTCTACTGGTCCTCTGACTAGTCGAATAGAGATTATCATGAACCTTTAATTGGTTCACTCGACTGAGAATATTCCTTATGACTCATGTCGAGTACAGTTCAAGGCCTGAACATTCATCTGGTCCAGATGACATCTAAGATTCCCCTGATCCTCTGACTAGTTGAATGAAGACTGTCATGATCCTTCATGTGGTTCAGCTGACTGGGAAAATTCCCCATGGCTCATGTCGAGTCAAGTTCAAGGCCTGGTGTAGGACACAGAAATTGACGACGCTGTTCCCGGCTCACGGCCCGATTGGGAGTACGGAATAGCCCACAGAGGAACTAAACCAGAGAACTAAAAATGGAGTCGCCACCCAGTGTGAACCGGGAAAATGATTAAGGCCGCACTCACCCCTCACAAGGGAAAGAATTTAATTGGACCTAATGGGCCTAAATTGATTTGTTGGCAATAGGGTGATTCCTATTGGGCCTTGGCATTTTGGGTTTGATCCATTATGGCTAAAGCCCATGCCTTAAGAATCAATTAAAAGCCCATTGGACTTTAATTGAAATGACATTGGATGTTATTGGGCCTTTGAGACCCATTAAGATTGGATTTGGAATCCAAGTCTTTAAGGCTTATAAGTAAGTGTAAATATTTAATTTGGAATTAAATTTGGAATTAATATTGAATACAAATAAATTGGATTTAAAGTTGTCGTTCGATATAATTCAAGAATACGTACTTTAAGTATTTATTCTTAAACGAGTTGGACTCGTGCAAATCAAATCGTTGTTTGAACATTGGATGGTCATTAATTCAAAGATTAATTAATTGGATTAGATTGATTGAATAACATGATTTGTATGAATACATGAATGTGTTGTATGAATAATGTATATCGGATGGATATTAGAAGGGCGATGGCAATTTTGGAAATTGTAATAAATTTAGAATTTATTTAAATTGGACCTGCGTGTCCAGCCTTTTATCTCATTTCTCATTGTATTTCTCTTCTCACCTATTCCCCTCAATGTAAATGAGGTTTCTTTATTGTATTATGTAATTGGGTAGAAGTTAGAATAGTTCTAGCCGGGGAGAGGAAATGGAGTGATTTGTTCTAGGAACAATTTGTAACATATCCATCTGTATATCATTATTAATTTATTTATTTATACACGCTTTATTATGTATTTAGAATGCATGTTTAAGGGTGTATGATGATGAGACCTTAACAAAGATAATAAATTGGTTGCCAATTTGCACGTGAAAAACCCTCAAAATATATTAAGCGTTTTTCCTTCCGTTGAGTGATTCTCACTCAAGATCCAAAGTTGCCATTGGTTTGTTGGTCAAAGTCAAGACCTTTGTCAATTACGGATGTGTTTGAATCATGAGAGTTTTGTTCCATATCGGTGTCTTGTCCAAGTCCTGATTTGTTGGCCAAAGTCAAGATCACTTCTTGTCCATCGACATTGATTACGAAGCTTTCCATGTCAATGGGTTCCGCTTAACTTGGATCATTAAGTTTGTTGTGCCAAAGCCAAGGCTTAGTTGATTCAGAGGAAAAATGTTAGGTAATATATTTGATATATTGGCATATATAAGATATATGTTTCGGACTTGGATGTCCACCTACTGGATCTAGGAATTGGATGGGATCCAATTGATCTTAGAGATCTACCTAGTTAAGTATCATACAATTTGTTGGCCAAATTCAAGATTGTGTGTTATTTAACGGGATCCTAGCCCACTAGGAAACTAGGTTTCCCGAGTACTCCACAGAGGGTTAGAGGCTCTCCGAAAAATAGTGGGAGGCAAGAATTAAATTTGCAATATTCGTTTAGATACTTGCCATACGCGCTCAATCAAATATCATTCGTCAAATAAATTAAATGTTAGTTGGACTAATATGTAATAGTTGTTTTAATTTAATAGTTAGACTGTATTCAAACTACTTCATTTATAGTTGATTATATAATTGGATTATAGTAATCAATATATATTTGAATTTTACCCTTCAATTATAGTTGATTATATAATTGGATTATAGTAATCAATATATTTGTATTTTACCAATCATTTATAATGATTATATAATTGGATTATAGTAATCAATATATATTTGATTTTAACCAATAAAATTGTAATAAGTTATATAGTTAGACTATAGTAATCATTACATTAGATAGTACCTGTAATCGTTGATTAAATAGTTGGAATATTAGAATCAGGATTAAATTGAAAGATTAGTGTTTAAAACATTATCCTAGGGAAAATGTGTTTAGACGACTTTAATTTTCAAATTGGGAATAAATTTCAGGATAGTCCTGAAACTAAGAAGTTACTTTATTTGATAAAATAACATCTTAGGCCTAAGCCCGAAGTTAAGCAAATAATAGAGCATGATCTTTGGAAAATTCATGTGATGATAACTTTAATGTTTAATCCATTATGCTTGCCATAAAGACTCCTTAATTTCCTAATCAGAACTAAGGATTAGATCCTTAAAGTATGATGAAGAAATTGAAGGATCTTCATAGATCTATTCTTGAATCTTAGAAGTAGTAAATTGTAATTAATAACTCTTGGAGGGATCTTTTGGGTCGCTTCCCAAAGATTCACCGATGACAGTTGATTTAAATTAGAATTAATCTGGGATTAATTAAGAGAGAGAATTAATCTGGGATTAATTAAGAGAGAGAAAATTAATCTAGGATTAATTGAGGTATTATTTAATCTGGGATTAAATGTGTTCGGAAGAGAAAGAACGCGATTAATTTGGAATTAATCGGTAAAATAAATTTAATGGTTAAATTTGATTTTTCTATTTAATTTATTCGTATGGGCTAAAATTAATATATCGGATATATTAATATGAATTGGATTTCGTTACGAAATTAAAGTCGGACTTTAATACGAACGAACGAATTAATTTAGAATTAATTCGTAAACGACGTTCGTAATATATTTTTGAGGCATCGTTATTTAATTAAATTAGATTTAATTATTTAGCGACGAAAGTTCATTTAATCGGATTAAACGGAACCGAGCCGCGGCAAATGTTCGTAGAGACATTTTGAGTTTTGAATTCAAAATGGTGGGGCCCACTTCACACATGTCACACATTTGAAGTGGTGGTTGGAAAGTGGTTGGCATTTATGTCAAAACCACTTACTTTCCAACCACTTGGTTTAGGTGAAACCAAATTACCCCAACTACATGGTTTTGGGTAAAAGGGTAAAACCTTTTAACAAAACCAAAAAGCCTTCTCTCTCTCTACACACTTCACACTTGTAACACATTTTGGAAAATGAAAAACCCTAATACTCTCACCATGGGCGTGAACTAGGCTTCCCCCTCTCTTTGATTTTGTTGCAAAATCAACAAAGCTAGCACTTGGAGAAATCAACTAAGGTGATAGGGAAACTTACTCAAGAGTTGGAATCATCAACAAAGGAAGGATCTTGGAGTTCTTCTTCTCAAAATTTTAAAGCTCAAATCTGTTCATTGTAAGTATATTCCGCAACTTATTTTGAATTTATGAACACCTTTACATGCTTATTAGATCCTTGGCATGTTCTAGGAACACTAACAGTCAAGTACCTAAAATGGTTGGCCAATATCATAACAGTCCCGAAGAAGAATGAAAAGGTAACAATATGTGTGGACTACAAAGACTTCAACAAGGCCTACTCAAAAGATGATTTTTCCCTACCACACATAGACTTCTTGGTGAATAGTCTAGCCTTGTCAGCTATGTACTCTTTTTAAATGGATTTTTCGAGTATAATAATATATTTATGTCAAAAGAAGTCAAACACAATACGACCTTCATCATGTAATGGAAAAATATTGCTATAAGGTGATGTCTTTCGGACTAAATAATACATGAGCTACCTATCAGCGGATGGCTACCACTCTATTTCACAACTTGATGTATAAAGAGGTTGAAGTCTATGTCAACGACATGATGGTCAAGTCTGACACTAGAGAAGGACACCTTATTGCATTGGACAAGTTCATTCAAAGGATGGAAAAGTATAATCTCAGGCCCAACCCCAAAAAGTGTGTATTCGAGATCATATTTGGAAACTTGATGGGGCATACAGTGGGCACGAAAGGAATAAAAGTGGATCCTGGGAAGATAAAAGTAATAACAGATATGCTTGCACTCAAAACAGAGAAGGAAGTAAGATCTTTTCTGAGGAAGATACAGTACATCATTAGGTTCATCGCCAAACTAACGTCGGTATGTGAACCGATCTTTAAATTACTCTGGAAGGATCAGCAGGCATAATGGAACGAATAGTGCCAAAAGGTCTTTGACAAAATCAAAAGGTATTTGACCAACCCGCCATTTTTGAAGCCTTAAAGACCTGGTAAACCTTTAATCATGTACTTGGCTGTGGAGTCTGAAGCCCTGGGGCGATGTTGGTGCATGAAGATGAAGCTGGGGTAGAACAAGCAATCTACTATCTCAACAAGAAGATGCTACCGTGAGACACGTTACCAAGAAGTGGAGAAAACCTATTTGGCAGTCGTATGGGCCTCCAAAAAACTACGACACTATTTCTAATCATATAATATACAAGTTGTCACCAAGGAGAATCCATTGAGGTACTTACAATCACTACTCTCCTTGGTCAGAAAGATGGGAATGTGGTTGGTTCTATTGATTGAGTTTGACATTGACTACATCACCAAGAAAGTAATTAAGTAACCCGTCGTGGCAGAATTCTTGGCGCAACAATCAATTGAAGGGGATTAATATGAGTTTGAGTTCCCAGATGAGGAAGTTAATGCGATAGCAATCCAATGTTGGAAGATGTATTTTAATGGAGTCGTGAATTACAAAGGTGCAGTGATTGGAATTGTTCTGGTAACCCTAGGAGGAGAGACTTTACCTATGACCAAGAGGCTAACCTTCTCGGTCACCAAAAACATAGCCAAATAAGACGGATAAATCTTGTTCTAGAATTGCAATGAAACCTAATATGTACTTTTGATTAATTGAATCTCTTTTATAATTGATTTGTGACCATTTATGTGGATTATTTATCATTCTCCATACTTAAGCTTTTTATTGTTTTTCCAATAATAGGATAGGAGTGGCAAATCCTAATGAACCTGGAAAATGAAATTTTGGTTTAGCATTTGAAATTGATAACGCTTGATCGCATTCATATAATCGATTTTTGTGCATGATATAAATATACCTAAAGGACATGCATAAACATAATTAGAACTTGATCGTAATTAGTTTAGCTTAGATTAATTATCATAAGAATATAGGTAATTGAACTAAATTGAGTGTTTCTACTCGACCATCGGGAGAGACTTGTAAATGACTTTGTGTTTTAGGTTAATAATTTGTCACAATTGATCAGTTATAAAGAGATGAGAAAGATTTAAGGAAATATTATAGGAAAAATGTGATCATAAGTTCTTCTTATCTTACTACTTTATCTTATTTAAATTTGCTTTTCTTTTATTTTGGTTTAGTAATTACACTTCCTTCATAATCGTTAGTCTAAATAAGGTTATGGTCGATGCATTTTTTATTTTTGACATTAACAATAATTTCTTGTGAGATCGATATTTTTTTTATTTAATGTACTGTAAGTACGTTTATATATTATAATAAAACCTTATCAAAAGTGCAGACAACAAAAAAAAAATTAAAAATTGAAGAACTTTCTAAATTAAAGTTTCGATTACCTGTTACCGGCAAATAATACACAAACATTTGGGTCTCTTTCGTTCACAATTTCAATGTATATGTGTCTAGGTAATTAATCAAGTGGGAACACATAGCAGGATTCTTACTGTAAAGCCGAAACAATGATATGTGTTGTCAATTTTATGTGCAAAAGGCAGCCCAACATAACTATTGAATACACCTACTTTTGAAATTATTCACCAATCAACTGAATTCTTTGACCTAGCTATTTGCCTTTAGTGCTCCAAACCCACATGGTTGATGGAGCTAGTCCTTATTTTTTTTCCAACTTTAATGGAGTATTATAATTACGTTACAAAAAAGTATACATATGTAGCCGTAGGCGTATTTCCCGTTACTATTATTATTGAAATTATTTTGTTGTCGAGAAAAAGCATGAGCACATCAAACCAATCAATATCGTAATTATTTATAAGAACCATATCATTGTGGAGATAGTCTATACAGACAGTTGGTTAGGGTCTCAAAATAGTCTAAAATTAAGGATCCTTAAGTTTAAGATCAATTGTATTATTTGATTTTGTCCAAAAAATTTTCACTAGAGACCATATCTTAAAAACTCATTTGAGACTTCCACAACTATAGTACAACTCCTCTATGAAATAAAATAAATGGTAACCCCGTAGGCGTCTACTTGTGAGTGAGTGAACTTCCTTCTGATGAATAAATAATAGTCCCATCCCAATATTGGGAAACTTATCATATGAAATTATGAGAACTAAGTTGGGGGAGACAAAAAGCTTTGCTAAAGATATCATAGGTAGCCAAACAGCTTTAAGTTATTCATCACTTCGAAATGCCTTTGACGAACGTTCCATTTTTTTATATCTTTACTTCAAAGTTGCTTCATCTCATATATCTCTCCTTTGTTAATTTATTTCTCAATATCCTATTCCATTTATTATTATTATTTTTTACTTTTCTTTCACTTTGAAGATCGTGGCTAGTATGATACTCATAGATTCAAATCCTAAAAATAATATTCTATTAAAAAATGGGTAAAACAATTACGTACATGATTAAGATCTTTCTCCAAGTCGTGTTTATATCGGAGGCCTTATATATTAGCTTTGATGCTAATGGATTCCCTTTCTTTCTCTGCATTGGTGCAAGAGAAAGTCCAAAGAAAATAACCAAAGTATCCACTAGCTATGCAATAATCCCTTCTTATTTTTCTCTATATATGTTTATATATTTGCATATATAAAAGGGATTGATCAGATTCAGAGGGATGGTTTGCACTTTGCACGCTTGGAGTGATACGATATGAAGCACATGATGAGTGTATATTTCACGCCATACACCCATGCAGACAACAAAATGATTAAGCAATTCAGTTAATAATAGAATGTAGACAGGCAATAGGCATATAGTAAGTAGGGCTTGGTCTACTTTGAGACAAAATCAAAAACCTATATCATTATTATTTATGTGCTTTACGAGAGTAGCTGAAATAGAAACATTAGCTCATTATTTTTATCATCTTTATTTTACTTACTTTTCCTCGTTAAAAATTAATAATTAAATAATATCTTATTAAATAAATCATAAAATAAGACATGCTTATTAATTAATTATATTAAGACATGCTTATTAATTAGTTATATTAGGTCAATTATACCTTGGTTATATTAAAAAATTACTCTTGTTTACCAACAATACAACTAGAGCTTTGGATGACTCAATCTGAGATCCATGTATCGAGGTACTCTATAGTTTCTTGTCTAATTCAACCAGAAAAGTCCTATGCTATGCCTTGTCCAAACTCCAGATGATCAGATTAGTAGACTTTCTATTGAATGCATTTGATTGTGGATCTTGCAAAAATTGTGGCTTTATACTGTGATTAGGGAAAATATTTGTCAGTGAATTGCTCTACATGCTCAACAGTTCATCTTTTTTTTTTTTTCCTGCCCTCTATTTTTATTGAATAGCTTCGGTATTGGGCTTCAAATCAAAGTAATTGCCTATAAATTGGTCCTAGCTCAGGACTTGCCCTTTTTTTTTTCATTATTATTAATCTTGGGCCTATAATTTTATGCTCTGTCCGCCAAACACATAAAAGTTAATGCTATAGTAGAAACCTATTCATTTCAAGGAGATTTAAGGGAAAAAAAATATTAATGTTGTTGATAGTGATTTTTGTGACAAAGTATTTGAATAGTATGGCAATGGCAGAGACGGATTTTCCCCTTTTAAAAGGACGAATGTACATAAAGTATTGGTTACTCCTCGGTCAGATATGGTGTTCGGATCCGGTTTCCCGAATCTGACCGACCAGAGGACACATCATGATGCAAGTCTCAAAGACCGACAACATCAGAGCCGAGACCGACCACTTTAGCCCGGTAACTCGGTTCAGTACCTCTTTTCTCATGGATCGGGATGATGAGTTCGGATATTTTGGGTCAGGTCGGAAGCAGTTTGGGAAGTTCAGCTCGCGATTTGGCCGACCTCATGACGACCGACGTATGATCGGGATAGCTTGGACTTTTCCCTTTGGCATATACCATTATTTGAGAGCTCTTTACAGGCTAGCATCTTTATTATTGTGCGTGGCAGTGTATAAAATAAGGTGATGTGACAAGCCGTCAGGTGTCAGGTTTGCTTTCTGCGAGGCAGTCTTGAGACAAAGAGCCCGTCAATTAGCCGGAGATCCACGTGGATGACGTCATGGAAGTATGAGAATAGTGTTGTAATTCTCTTAGTATATAAAGGAAAGTTAGTCTTATTTGTTAGGGGATAGTAAAAATTAAAAGAAAAATGAGCACTATTTGTAAAAACGATACAGACAAGCAGCCTGGTTTTCTTTAGACCTTTCTTTAAAACAGGTCGGCCGAGCTCTGTTTGGTAATAAAAATCATCCATCACTTTGTGCCCGTGGACGTAGGTTGGATTAGCTCCGCCGAACCACGTAAATCCTCTTTGTCGATTTTGTGTTTGTTTTGTCTTTTGCTGCATTTGCTTTTGGTCCCTCATAACCAAACAAATTCACAGTTGGAGGAGGACTGTCCCGGGAGCGGTATCCCGATATTGCCCCTGGAACGAAAATCATCTGTCAACAGTTGGCGCCGTCTGTCAAGAAAGAACAAAAAGCAACTTGCGTAGTGAGACGATGGTAGAAGACGGAAACCATGGGTCGTCGGAGAGTTCAGCAGCAGAGTGGTTTGGGAAAACGAAAGAAAGGCTAGAGGAAAGAGAAAGGGAACGGGAGGAAGCTGGTCAAAGTGGAAAGAAGAAAGGGTTCGTAAGGAGAATGAAGATTGACGTAGCGGGAAAGATGGGGAAGGGAACGCCCAAGGAGTTAGGGCAGCAGTAGCTCTCCTCTTTAAGCTGTAGAATGAAATGTAACGTCAAAAATAGGTGACGTTTGCACGCCGTCGGTCGTAAATGGACAAGTTCCTCCAACGGAAGGCCCGACGTTTGTTTGGGATGCCAAGTCCTCGGATTCATGGCTGAGGTGTTGGTTTCTATTAAGGTCCCGGATCGATTATAAGCATGAAAAATATTGCGAATACATATCGACGAAGTTGCGGAATACTCACATCGATCGGTTGAGTCGATTTGAAGACGATTGAAGGCTAAAAACGCACTGCCATTCACGCCCAAACTGCAGCAGTCCACTGCCTTCAAAAACAGAAACTTTGAGATGCAAAACGGAGCTCCAAGCTTCGTTGGACGGATCCCGGCTCATGGGTGAACCTCCCTACCACCTTCGCAAGACTCGTAGTGTGCTAGCACTTGGATTTTTCACCATGAAAACCCAACTCTTGCTTCCCTTTTTGCTCCACTTCCACGGCAGTTCACTGCCAAGAACAGAAGCAGAAACAGCCCTCCAAGGGCGTGAGAGGAGAGAGCAAAATGAGAGAGAAGAAATGTGATGAATTGTGTATTAAGTTGGCAAAACCTTTTCCAAAAAGGTTTATATATTTTCCAACCAAAATTTAAAAGATTTACCAAATAATATATTAAAAAATCAAATGGTAAATGCTTCCACCAACTAACACTATTTCACCAAAACACATCAACTATTCATTTCACTTTATCAAAGTGACATGTTGTGTGTCCATCACTCAATCAATCACATCCATCAATCAATCAATCAATCAATCACTCAAAGTGACTTTTGATTTGACGCTTGATGTGACGAGTGATTTGACGCTTGATGTGACTTGCGATGCCGCTCTCGAATTCGAAATACGAATGCGCTCGCAATCACACTCGGGCTCGGGTTCGCTAATTCCAAATTAACGGTTTTTCCGTCGCGTCGTAATTAGATGATTACGCCTAGCGAATTCACTATTTACGTCGCTAACGAATTAATTCTAAATTAATTCGTTCGCCCGAATTAAAATCCAATTTCAATTCCGCGTCGAAATCTAATTTCGTTTAATATATCGAATATATTAATTTATCGATTAATTCCAAATTAATCGTTATCTCTCTCTAGACGATATTTTATCCTAGATAAAATATCTCCGTAATTAATCCTAGATTAATTTTCTCTCTCTTCTATTATAATCCCAGATTATTCAAGAGTTTGAGTTTTGCGTCATCGGTGGATTATCGAGAAGCGACCCATGAGATCCCCGGATAATTCGGCAGTAAATACGGTCGTCGGAATATCCAAATCACGTACGTACCAAGTACTACGTTCTACCGATTTACGAGACAAGATCGGCTTCTAGCAAAGCACGAAGTCTATCCAATTCTCCGGTAATATTCTCTAAGAATATTTAAGATCTATATCAAGCGTAGTATACCAAGTATCGTGTATATCGGCCCAGTATCGGATAGTCACGTGCTAGGGCTGGGGCTGGATAAGTGTCTGCCCTGTCCGAAGCACATATCGGATGTCTGGTAACTAGTCTCTATAATCGGATATACGTGACCTTGTCATAATATCCCGATGGCTGGCCAGCGCTTAAGAGCACTAATACCGTATCATGCGTGACATCATCTCCACTATGACTGGAGTGATACATCCATCTTGACATCACACCCAATACTCTACGATTCTCAATATACTCAGCAGTCGGCGTACATAGAACGGTTAGAGTCCTAGACGACCTCAACAAAAGTATATTGATTGTCGTAAGCATTAGCGGTGCAAGTCTCAGGTTAAGACCATACACACCTACCCTGATGTCGGACTCCCATAGACACATAGTCATAATACCAATGGGATTCCGAGGGGTCTATCCAGAGCGAAGCTGTTTCCCGTACCATCGGTGAAACACAACCTCCTATCGCACTTGCTTGAGTATCCAATACCCAAATATATGAGAATTATGTCGTTGTGCCCTCACAGCGCGCACAAGTGCAATACTAGCCTATTCCGCATTATCGATGTCCAATCTCGATAATACTCTGGCTAGGGATATTTAATGATTGATCCTTCGTGGACTGATACTGTCTCATATCATCTCAATCCAGGAACTAATCATAGAGACCTCTCTTCATTTATATATCTAAGGTGATCTAATCACAAATGATGAGAGTGCAATTTCCTTGTCACATAGTTAATTTGTACAACAACACTATGATCTGTACAAATAGTGACGCTATGGGTCATGTTATCCAACATGAGGTAGTGCTCAAGGATCGGCCAGGGAACTAGTCGGCCAATGGCACGAGGTCGGCATCCATTAGGGCCCCCTTCGGTTAGTGCAGTGGTCACCCCGAATGAGAGGAAATGAGAAAGACCTCAGGGGGAACCACAAGAAGCCGCGGGTTCTTGACCGTGCTCCAGAGTTGTTCAGAGATGCTTATAGAGCGTTCGGCACAAAGGGACCCTATTAGCGCGATCGAGAGTTTTCAGAATCAAGCCCAGACTAGAAGATGTGTCGGACTGCATTACAAGAACCAGAAAATCATTTGTAAAAGCCTCTCTTAAAATGACGCACAAAGAGTTGTAAGAAGGGCAGTAGATCCCATGAATATGAATATGACTTTATCTTTTGAATTAAAAAACTTGTCCATTTTACTTGCTTATTAATTGAATGAGAAAGCCATGTTCAATATTTCTGGGATGTGCTCGATGCGAAGGGGTGCTCCGTAGCTGGGAACGGAACCAAGCTCGTGGCACGCCAATCCCGGTGTCATTATCAAAACCCCGGGTAGAAGTGTTCCGACCTGGCCCCTTTCACCTTTGAGGATCCAGAATGCATCAAGGGATGAAGTACATTTGGGAAAAGCGCGAACCTCTCGTGGCACGCCAATCCCGGGTGTCATTACTAAACCCCCGAGGCTGGAGCGTTAATACCCCATGACTTATATTTTTGAGGAACTACCTCGGGATGGCGAACACGAGTAGGTTTCTTCCCCCGTGAGTTATCTGCCTATCCGAGCTTATGTACCACCTCCGGGATGGCGAACACGGGGATATTTCTTCCCCCTTGAGTTATCTGCCTAACCGTGATTGTACCACATAAGGATGGCGAACACGGGGAGGTTTCTTCCCCCGTGAGTTATCTGCCTAACCGCCTCGGATCAGGAGAAGCATAGCATGGGGAGGTTTTTGCCCTCATAGCGTTTGTAGACTCCAGAGCCGCCCAGCATGAGGAGGTTTCTGCCCACATAGCTTTGGCCGCTCACCGATCCGTAGCCCGGCTAGCCGGGACACTGAATTATGAGGTTCATAATTTTATTTTGGGAGGCACCAGGTAGGACGCTGCCTCAGGGTACCTGAGTTGTTATCTTTCTGGGTCTGTGTGGAGTATGTACTAAGTCACCTCCGATGTGCTAACCTTATCATGTTTCCACCTTTTTATTTTTACCGATGTCCGGTAAATGGACGCCTGCACCAGGATCCGCGGAGCCTCAGAGGTTGAAGTTCTTCCCTCGTGACTAAGTCTCATCTGTTCCACCAGCTCGGGGATGGATTCATTCTGCCGATGCTATCTGTTCCACCAGTTCGTGGCTGGATTCGTTCCGTCGATGCTATATGTTTCACCATCTCGGGGCTGGATTCGTTCCGCCGATGCTATATGTTCCACCAGCTCGAGGCTGGATTCGTTTCATCGATGCTATCTGTTCCACCAGCTCGGGGCTGGATTCATTCTGCCGATGCTATTTGTTCCACCAACTCGGAGCTGGATTCGTTCTGCAGATGTTGTTTGTTCCACTACCTTGGGGTCGGGTTACGTCCCACCGAGAAGTTCATCATCGGCATGGGGACGGAGCATTCCCTATAGCCGTATTCCCTTTGGTCCGGAGAGGTAACATTCCATCGGAGCCAGTGATTTTCCAGCTCGGGGTTGGGTTACGTCCCACCGAGTGGATCATCGTCATCGGCATGGGAACATAGCACTCCCCTCATGGCCGGATTCAAATTGATCGGGATCAAAACTTCTCCTTACAGTATGAAGAATGAGTTTTCAAGTGATGGGCGTTTAAGAAGTTATGATGGTTTGTTGTTTCCAAGAGACGGCAATCAGAAGGGTAAATAGGGTATTACTTCAAGTCAAGAGAATCGTTTGGAGGGACATAAGAATCCTCGGTGACCGAGCACATGAAGATGTTGGGGACGAAATGATTGGTTACCGAGGAAGTTTTCTCTATGGCTTTTGGAGCCGACCATCAACTGGTTGATCAGTACACCTCCAATTTTGTAGTTCCCGGTACCAACTCGTACTCTCGTTGAAACCGAGAACTAAGGGACAACTGTTGATGGTGATTTTTGTGACAAAGTATTTGAACAGTACGGCAATGGCATAGACAAATTTTCCCCTTTTCAAGGGACAGATATACATAAGGTATTGGTTACTCCTTGGCCAGTCATGGTGTTCGGACCCGGTTTCCCGGATCTGGCCGACCAGAGGACACATCATGATGCAAGTCTCAGAGACCGACCACTTTAGCCCGGTAACTCGGGTCGATACCCTATTTTCTCCTAGGTCGGGATGATGAGTTCGGATATTTTGGGTCAGGTCGGAAACAGTTTGGGTAGTTCAGCTCGTGATTTGGCCGACCTCATGACGATCGACGTATGATCGGGGTAGCTTGGACTTTTCCCTTTGGCATATACCACTATTTGGGAGCTCTTTACAGGCTGGCATCATTATTATTGTGTGTGACAGTGTATAAAATAAGGTGATGTGACAAGTCGTCAGGTGGCAGGTTTGCTTTCGGCGAGGTAGTCTTGGGTCAGAGAGCCCGTCAATCAGCCGGAGATCCATGTGGATGACGTCATGGAAGTATGGGAATAGTGTTGTAATTCTCTCAGTATATAAAGGAAAGTTAGTTTTATTTGTTAGGGGATAGCAAAAATTATAACAAAAAGGAGCATTATTTGTAAAAACGATACAAACAAGCAGTTCAGTTTTCTTTAGACCTTCCTTGAAAACAGGTCGGCCGAGCTCGATTTGGTAATAAAAATCATCCATCACTTTGTGCCCGTGGACGTAGGTTGGATTAGCTCCGTCGAACCACGTAAATCCTCTTTGTCGATTTTGTGTTTGTTTTTTCTTTTACTACATTTGCTTTTGGTCCTCCATAACCAAACAAATTCACGGTTGGAGGAGGACTGTCCCGGGAGCGGTATCCCGATATTGCCCCTGGAACGAAAATTATCCGTCAACAAATGTTGATGGTGGTTTTTTGAAATCCCTTATTCTACGGAAGGTTGAAGTGATATGATACATGAAGCGTCAAGAAAACAAGCATCGAAGTATAAATCCAAGCATCTAAGGAAGAAGTTCAATAATCCATTTACTTTATTTGGCAAGATATACAAGCGAAGGCCTCCCAGAGGAGGTTCATGTTAGTGTTTGTTTTAGAGTGGACAGATAGGTAAGGGCCATAGGTTTTAATATTGGTGTTTATTCTAAAGTGGGCCAAATGTTAGGGGCCCAAGATTTTATTTGTAATGAGGATTATTATTTATGGTTATTTTAAGTTTTTTATCTATTAAAATTAGGATTTCCATTGTATTATTTAAGCAAGTCTGTCATTAATAAAATAAGATGAATGTTTAACCTTAAAAATTAATATTGTCATTAGGCACATTGGTAGTGAGGTCGTGGATAGCTAACCATGGAATAATGGATTCTCTTCAAAATTTATCAAAGGAGGTTGCTGTCCTTTTTGACGTTTCAAGCAATTAGAAGTTCATGAGGCTTGGCTCTTCACGGGTTTCTAATCTTCAAATCTCGTTGTGCTTTCCTAGGCGCTCATAACAATCTTTTGTGGGTTTCACGGGTTTTGTTCCCGTGGGGTTCACATTAGTTACGCGAATAACAATCTTTTGTGAGTTTATTTGGCTTTACTCCAGACAGGTTCTCATCAGTTGGTATTCAGAGCTTTGGTTGCAGAGCAGATTATATCATATAGCTTATATCTCTTTAATTTTTTTATTTCTTTTTTTTTTCAAGCTTTTTTTTTCGTTTCTTTGCTTCCTTTTTGGTTAATTTTTTTCGTTCATGCTCAATAGTGTCTGGATACTTTTTACTTTCATTGGGAGTTATTTTCAATGGAGGAAGATTTGTCTTTTGTGGCTTGTTTTCTTGCTGTCTTTTAATTTTTTCTTTCTTTTTTTCCGCTTTTTTCTTTGCTTTTCTGTTAATTTTTTTTAATTCTTGGTCTGTGTCATCTTGCACGTTTTGATTCGTAAATTTACAACAGAGGAAAAGACGAAGCCAACTAACGTGGACAAGAAAAAAAGTGGAATGCGTCAAAAAAAATTGAATCAATTTTCATTCGTGTAACTTTTAATTCCATCGTGCGTCAGTGGCTTTTCAATTTTTGTTCTATATATTAAGTTTTGTTTTTATTAATTTTTTTCCATTCTTCCTCCTTGCGTAAGTGATTCATTCAATTGCTTCATCTTTTCCATTTTATTTTATTTTGTTTTTTTTTCTTTCTTTTGTTAGTTCAGTTGCCTCATTTTCGTCACTTGCTTGCATATATTTTCGTCGGTCATCGTAAAATAATAATAATCACATCTTGTTAAGTTTCGTGCAAACAAGATAGAAAGAAAACTTCTTATTTAGTTAGAGGTAAATGTGTTTGGACATTAAAGATTGACATTAAAGATTCGAGGACGAATCTTCTTCAAGAAAGGGGGAATGATATGATACATGGAGCGTCAAGAAAATAAGCATCAAATATAGATCTAAGTATCCAAGGAAGAAGCCCAATAATCCATTCACGGGTTTTGTTCATGTGGGGTTCACATCAGTTGCGTGGATAATAATCTTTTGTTGGTTTGTTTTGCCTTGCTCCAGACAGATTTTCATCATGAAGGGTAATATAGTACTACCCAATTGTAACACCCCGCCAGAGGCAAGGTGCTACCAGAATGAGACATGATTGACCAATCTCCCTAAGCTTCTAAATTTATAAAAAAAAACCGGGCATGATATATCCTAAAACTGGACAACCTGGAACAAAATCCAATATCAAAACGAAACCTGAAATAGACATCATAAATCAAAAGGGCCTCAGGTCTACACAAAACACATGAAAATCAAAACCTAAGGGCTCCGTGCCCACATCATCTATCAACACTCAGGGCTCTATGCCCACAACATCATAAGCAATCAAAACATTTACTTAATATATACAAACAACGTGCTCAACACGATAAATAAAATATTAATCATAGAATCTAACTTCTAAAACGTTTCCCAGGACAATCGCGAGGGTGACTACAACTTGGGTGATCTGCGTCTCGAGCATTGCTTTCAAAGCTGAAGTGGTTGACCCATCTGGTAGTCAACCTACAAAACTAGCAACTGGTTTGGTGTGAGTTATAAGAACTCAGTAAGTAATCATGATCGTACTAAAGACAAAATATACAAATCAAACATATTAAAAGTTTTTCAAAATTACTAAATTATTACGAGTTCAGAATTATCAATTTTTTTGTTATCGTTTATACTTTACCCGTGTCTAATAGCTAAACATCCAAAGCATACATAGCAAAACTCAAATACCATAGAGTACATCGTTTAACATCGAATCTCATTCAAACACATAAAACATGCTGTCACATATTTATACTTTTATCACAATAAACATCTTTGAACTATCATCAAATCGGTAAGTCAAACAAACTTTCTTTAATTCAATAATCTTACGATTGTTTAACATTCATGACTTATCGCATTCACACATACCAGTTCAGAAACCATAGCTCACTTCTCTTTCATTCATGCAAATTCAATTTTCAAAATCTTGCTTAGATACATGCTTAATACCTCAAGCTTACAAACTCAATCAGTCTCTTTCAGAGTATAAGTAAATATGATAACGCACTAAGCAAACATATTTCATAACATCTTATTCTCACACCAACTTAATTATAATATATAAACTATTTAATACCTGACTTAATGGGATACCGTCTTTATGGTCGGTTGGACTTAATAAAATTATTTAACCTGACTAAATTGAATACTGCTTTTATGGTCGGTTGGAATTAATCATAAATTTGACTTAATCAGGATACCTCCTTTATTGTCGGTTGGTAATGTCATGCAAAGTTAATATATTATAATAAGGGAGATATCTAAAATAGAAGTAATAAAAGTGGATCCTCTAACCCCAGCATTTTCTTTTTTGTTTATTTTACCTTTTTAATTTCCAAGCTTTACTTTATGTCATTTTCTTTATTTAAGATTTTACTAGTCCTAGATATATGTTTTAACTAAACCCGTTATCTAGGGTTGTGATGAATTCCAATATCATCGGTTTATAAGGGTTATTTTGTATTTTGGGTAATATAAAGGTTTATTTATTAAGTCTTAAGCTTAATGTTTCTTTTTAACTGGCCATTAATAAGATTGATTTGGTAAATTTAAAATAAACTTGATGAAGGAATTTTAGGTTTCAGCCTTAGACTTAATAGCCCACGATCTCCCTTAAGGATTAAATACCTCTTAATAGATTTCCTTACAGGATAGACATATACTTGGCGGGCGGGGGTAGCCACAATTGGAACTTAGTCTTAATGAATTCAGATAACTTGATTAACATAAACATATGATTAATTGGGTTAAACTGGGTATCTGCATCTGACCATCGACAGAGGCTTTTGCATAATTTTGTGTTCCAGGTTATTAAACCAATTTATTACACAAACATGAGATAACCACTTCATCT